>JAQFZC010006025.1:0-13153 GCA_034695205.1 Dicyrtoma fusca
TTTTTCAAAAAGGTCAAAACTAGACATTCCCATTTTCAAAAAGGTGTAAAAGTAGAAATTACCACTTTCACAAAGGTCAAAACTAGAAATTTCCATTTTCAAAAAGGTTTGAAACTAGAAATTACCTGTTTCAAAAGTGCCACAATTACAAATTATTATTTTCAAAAGTGTCAAAAAAGGAAATTCCATTTTCAAAACGGTGTAAAACTAAAAATTATGTCCCACTTTTAAAAAGGCCAAAACTAAAAATTCCCATTTTCAAAAGTGTCAAAAGTGGAAGTTCCCATTTTCAAAAAGGTGTAAAACTAGAAATTATGTACCACTTTCAAAAAGGACAAATCTAAAATTTACCATTTTCAAAAACACTCAAAACTACAAATTACCATTTTCAAAAAGGCCAACACAAAAAAAAAACATTTTTAAAAAGATGTAAAAACCAGTTACCTATGTATGTAACTGTTTCGAAAAGGTTAATTCCGACCAAAAAGAAGCAAAACGAGGTAGGTAACTCCACCACAAAATTATGGTCTATCCCTCATTTTGCTTCTTAGCAGACGAATGTGGAACAAACCTAACGTGGTAACTTCTAATAACCGTTACTGTAATATAAATAATAGCCCCTCGTCACATTATGAGCGAAACTGTTTTCTATTCATCTCCATCGCCTGCAGCCTGCAACACAGATGTACAGCCAAGTGCAGGCTCGCAGTCTGAATCTCTAGCACACTGCCCTGTTGCTTACTTACAATCCCAATGATCTCAAAACTAAGCAGATGGACAGATGCTAAATTTGCAAACACATAAATCTCCTTAATAAAATAACAAATAACCGTTTGTGTACTAATTTCCTATCCTATTTCCATCCCATCCCGCTTCATAATACTGCATGCCTGCATCCGCATCCTACTATGCACACAGTCAGCTCTTCAAAAGCAAAAGCAAAAGCAGACCAGACAGATTTCAGTTGAGAGGCAAAGTAGAAACAGAAACAGCAGAGAGCAATGAAAGACCCACACATTTTACATGAGCAACGCTACAATTATTATTATTATTATTACAATTCATACGGCAATAAAAGAGACAAGTATGTTCGAGGGTGGACGGTAAAGCGTCTATGAAAGAGACGACGGGGCGTTTTATGAAAATATTATCGTTTTAAAGGACTCATCAAAAGAATGTTGGCGCCTTACTTGTTCGTTCAAATTGAGAGCAGGGATTTGCAACTTCCTTGCATACGTTTTGGACCAGTCAATCGGCAGGATGTTCCCATAATTCCCCGTAATCGTCCACCACATTCTGTAACACACACAAAAAAGATTGCACTATTATTATCAATTTAGTAATACACATGCATTTATGACCTCACTTTCGCTCGTTGCCAGTAAACTAAACAAGGGTTGATTAACACTACAATGATGAATGATGAAGAGTGAATAAGTCAAGAGTGATTGGCACGTCGTGGATTGAGAAGCAATTCTCAACGCATGGTTTTAGGAAACATTAAAATGTACCTGGAATGTACTTTTGCACAGGCAACGTTTTTTAAAGATGCGAATCGTCAGTGAAGACGTATTGTGAATTGTGACCAATGTCATCGGTGTCTCCTTAATGTCATTTTGACGTGATTCTAACAATCAACTTTTTACAGATGTTTATAAAGAATAGGTGTACTGAAAAGGTGAACCAGTGGTACTAATTTTCCAACGGCGCAAATGCCTATTTTGGTATTTTTGAAAAAGTGTGAATTATGACAGTTTTTCTATGTTTGAAAAAGTTCAAATACGAGTTTTCGCCTTTGCTTAAAGAATAAATAATACTTTTACTGTTTTTGAAAAAGTGTAAATATCAGATTTACTACTTTTGAAAATTGTAAATCACAGTTTTACTACTTTTGAACAGTATAAATGTCAGTTTTTCCGATTTTTACAAGTGCAAATATCCGTTTTACTCCTTTTGAAAAAGTGTAAATACCAGTTTCACTACTTTTGAAAAGTTTGATTACCAGTTTTGCTACTTTTGAAAAGTGTAATTACCAGTTTTGCTACTTTTGAAATGTGTAATTACCAGTTTTACTGCTTTTGAAAAGTGTAACTACCAGTTTCACTACTTTTTAAAAGTGTAATTACTAGTTTCACAACTTTTGAAAAAACGTAAATACTAGTTTTTCCCCTTTTGAAAAGTGTAACTACCAGTTTTGCTCCTTTTGAAAAAGTATAAATACTAGCTGTGCTGTTTTTAAAAGCACAAATATCAATTTTACAGCTTTGGAAGAAGTATAAATGACAGTTTTACTACTTTTTAAAAAGTCTTAAACTGGAATTTACTCGTTCTCTCAACACAGCGCACAGGTAAAAAAAAGTTTGATTGTGGGGACTTACGAGAAGCGGGAATTATATAGGGAAGGAAGCTAGACTATTACTTGAATGCTAGTACTTTTTCCACAATGCTTCTTGACCGACGATTTCCATCTGTCCTTTATAATTAATACCATAATTCCTCTCTCTAAACGAATTCCAACTGCACATACGACGTAATTAGCAGATGCAATCCCCATACAAAGTGAAAACGATGGAATGTATCAGGGCCTCCAAAAGTACACTACCTACATACTTAACCTGAGCTAATGATCTGGAGGATAATAGTGAAAGACACGAAGAAAGTGAAAATTCAGAAAATAGAAAAGCAAAAAGGTGGGAAAAATAATTAAGCTGAGACAACGTACATACGGCGAAGCCCGTAAAACTACGGGCAAAAGCGTCTTTCGACTAAAACTAGTAAATTCTATTTCCATTCAACTCCAATCGAAAATTGCCGAGGAAAGTTAAAGCTCATTAGGAAGATCGGTACCTGTGCATCTGTGTGTGTGTATCCATCCCAAATTAGGATCTAAAGAAGCTAAATGCAGAGTTGTTAAGGCCTATAGATTACAGATTAGACAAGTATAATTAAACAGAGCTTTCCATCCCGCAGATAATCATTCCGCTCTCTTGCCATCGCATCTGCAAAGACCGAACTGAAGGTGTTCTTCGAGTGCCTGTGCCTGTACAAAGGGAAGGTAGGAGAGAAAGCAGAGATGCTAATTAGCAATTCTAATCTTCCCACGTCTCCTAAACGTCCAAACTTCCTCCCCACCCTCCCCGTCCTAATGAGACCCACTCAACAACTTTAACGACCCTACAACTCAACTCGAGCCCAAAAACAACTCTTTGCTCTCAAGGGACTTTTCAGCTATGACGTCATGGAAACGGCCTTTTTGAAATGTTACAATATCATATCTTGATCTTTTATAAAAAAAAAGTAAAATAGTTACTTGTGCTTTTAAAAAAGGTTTTTTTAATTTGTTCTTTTAGATCGTTTAAAAACGTTAAAATCATTGTTTGCACCTCTCAAAAAGGTTATTCTGTCGTTTTTACACCTTTTCAAAGGCTGATTTATTGTTTTACATCGTTTCAATCAACGTTAAAATCATTGTTTGAACTTTTCAAAAAAAAACAATCTATCGTTTTTACACCTTTTCAAAAAGGCTAATCTACAGTTTTACACATTTTAAAAGCAGCGAATCGATTGTTTTTTTTTTTACATATTTTAAAAAAGGCTAATTTATTGTTGTTACACTTTTCAAAAGGCTAATTTATTGTTTTGACACCTTTTCAAAAAGGCTAATCTATTGTTTTCCACCTTCTCAAAAAGGCAAATCTATAATTTTTACAACTTTTCAGAAAGGTAATCTATTGTTTTACTCCTTTTCATAACGTTTTAATCGTGATGTGCCTTCTTTTAAAATGGGCTTCAAAGCCCAATTGGCCCACAAAGTCATATATGCAAGGCTCCAACTCCAAGCTAGGTATGTAATACACACATAACCAGTTATTGCTGCGTATTATTCAGTGGAAAGTGTATACTAACACTTTGAACATTGAACTTTGTGCACATATCAGTGCCAACTAACTAACTAACTAAAAACTAAACTAAAAATAATTCCAAGAGCAAAGAGAAGATTTTCCAAACATTTCTACAAAACGTGCTTTATCACGATTTCCGAGACGTCCTTTCCGTTTTATTTTACCCCCACGTACTTACGTAATGGCATACGTAATTATAAGCTGGAAGAAAGGAACATACATATAATGGTACATATAGATAGTGAAACGAAAGTTACCTGCTATACTCTATACCAACTAGATATATATATATACATACGCAAGGAACAAGGAAACAGCAATATCACGCTACGGAGAACAATGTGTCAAAATAAATCCAATCAACAAAGCTGCCTGCCAACCCGAGATTCAGTAAGTTTCGGAATCAGTCTCAGTGTCCACGAATTCCTTCATTCGTTTACGATTGAAGAGAAGATCCAGTTAGCAAAGACAAAGGGGAATGCAGATCAGAGATAAATAATAAGACGGGATCATTTGCATCAATGCATTTAACACAAATGAAACTCCGCATCTTATTCCGATGAGCACTCTACAGATCAAGTCTCAGGGCAGACAGAGGCGACCATCAGTAGTTATGACTAAATCACAAAATCACATTTTTGACAAAATACAGACGCGTCTGATAGGCTTCTTAGCACATTTCAATTATTAAACACAGAAAAACTGTTTCGAATACAATTTTGCTTTTAAAAGTGTAAATATACATACAGGTTTCACCTATTTTAAAGCCTAATTTGCATTGGTCTAGCCTAAAAAGCCTTTTTTTAAATTGTATATTTATCTAGTTTCCTACTTTTTGGAAACGTTAGTACCATGGTTATCATTTTTTGAAGGAGTGTATTTATGACGTTTTGCGTTTTTTGAAAGTGTATTCATGATGTTTTGTATCTTTTGAAAGAGTGTATTCATGATGTTTTGTATCTTTTGAAAGAGTGTATTTATGACGTTTTGTATCTTTTGAAAGAGTGTATTTATGACGATTTGCATTATTTAAAAGAGTGTATTTATCACATTTTGTATTTTTTTAAGGCGTAAATAGCCCGTTTAGAATTTTTTGAAAGTTCGTATTTATGACTTTTTGCATTTTTTGAAGGCGTAAATAGAATATTTAGTATTTTTTGAAAAAGTATTTATGACATTATACATTTTCGGAAGGCGTAAATTGAACGTTTAGGCTTTTTTGAAAGTTTATTAATCACGTTTTGCATTTTGTAAAATGTGTAGTTATCACATTTTGCACTTACACAGGCAGATGAATAACTACTGTACAAATCTTTTCCGCTTCCTTCTAACTCCCCTAATTCATTCTAAGCCCTTTAATCTCCGCAGCCAATTGAATATTGAAGGAACTGTAAAATCCTCATACATGCATAATTCCACACTTCATCGCACACGAGAGAGACAACGACCACAAATGACAAAATCACTCTTGTTTACAGATTACACGGCTTGTTTCTTCCTACACTTCCTCCAAGAACCAAAGACCGTAGCACGATGTACTTCGCTTGTACTCACATCACTCATTTGTAAATTGAAGGAAGATACATACACGCTAATATGAAATACACACTCAAAATTTAAATTTTGAAATTCAAATTAGTCAAAGTCAGCTCAAAGACGAGAGGACAGGGGAGACGGAGACAAAGTGGACGCAGATAGACGGTAATTACATTATTCTTAACGTGAAGAGACACTAGACAAGTACAGATAGCTTCATCCTCGACCGCTTTCCTTGTTAAATTAATTTTCAAATTCCGGTCACTGCCACACACTCATCCTGCACTCCAATGCCCCGCCGTGCATTCATCCGGTCGTCTGGACTTCCAACTTTCGCCTTTGTTGACTCTCTTGATTAATTCAGTGGCGGTGTGGAATGACAAGCATGCAGAGATAGCAGGCCACACAAACTTTTAAAAAATGATTTACCAAACAAGAAATGCTACAATATTTCAAATTTTTTAAATACTTTACTATTCATTCTTCAATAAATGCCTAAGGCACACTTTATGAAATTGCAGGTTACACTAATACTGGTACTTATACTTTTTTGAAAGTAGTAAAAGTGGTATTTACGCTTTTCAGAAATGGTGAAATTGCTGGTTACACTTTTCAAAAATAGTGAAATTGCTGGTTACACTTTTCAAAAACAGTGAAACTGCTATTTATACTTTTTCAAAAATACCAAAAGTGACAGCTATGTATGTACACGTTTTTTAATGTACCTAGTAAAAGACGCAATTACATCTTTCAAAAATAGAGAAACTCTTATGTACAGTTTTTAAATAGCTAAAAATGGCCCTTACACTTTTCTAAAATAGGCAAAAAGTGTATTTACACTTTTTTAAAATATCTAAAAATTGTATTTAGGCTTTTTTAGAGTAGCTAACAATTGTATTTACACTTTTTCAAGAACCTAAAAATTGTATTTAGGCTTTTTTAAAATAGCTAACAATTGTATTTACACTCATTAAAGGAGCTAACAATTGTATTTACACTCATTAAAGGAGCTAAAAAGTGTATTTACACTTTTTAAAGAAGCTAAAAATTGTATTTACTCATTTTTAAAATAGCTAAAACTGGTATTTGTACTTTTTTAAAAGGGTTAAAACTTGCATTCACACTTTTTTAAAATAGCTTAAAAAGGCATTCACACCTTTTGAAAATAGCCGCAAATGATATTTACCTACATATTTTGAGAGTATGTAAAAGTTGTATTTACATTTTTTACAAACTCCCCAGGTACCAAGTTGATTGATGGGACTATTACGTCAAAATGAAACTAGGTAACCTGATGCTGTACTGTCGTCACAATGCATTTCAGCAAGGAGCTGGCTAACCCCAGAATGCTTCTTCACCGATGCTATGTAGGCTCTATCTATATCTATACTGATAGGTAATAAAGAAAGCACGACAGCGCTACTACCCACCAACCCACCAATGAAGTCTGAGAAAAAAGAAACTACATGGAAGCTGATGAGACGAGACAACCATTTATTTTACAAATTCAAGGTCTGCATGCATGTCTTCCCATCACACTGCACCGTCCTTCATTTCATTTCTTTTCTTTTCTTTTCCCTTCGCTTCATTTCATTTCTTTTCTTTTCTTTTCCCTTCGCTTCATTTCGTTTCATTTTTTTTCTTCGTAAATACATTTCCCTCCTGCCTCCGACTTAAACTTGACACACTGCTTACATTCCCCTGCACTGCACTGCACCGAACTACTGCAATAATAATAGCGCCTTCAAGCAGCACAGGTAAGACCCACCACATCTCTCTCTCTGCATCTGTGAAGATGGGAAAAGTGAAAAGGAGACAGGAGAGGCTCAAGATTAATTCTCCAGGGACGCTGCCATTCATTCCATTCACATCTCCTAGCTAACTTCCCCAGAACCCCTTCGTCTTCCACACGGAAGATGCTCACGAGGTACCTGAAGCAATCTGCCAATTTCCCCATAATGTCCTCATATGAGTGGCTACACATAGCGTGGGTGAAGAAGCATTGTGGCACAAGGCCAAGACACAACAACCAGCTTTGTACGTTCGTTTGTAATCATTGTAAACACTACTTTATAAAACATTTTCAAAAATTTAGCAAAACAGCCACTCACACTTCAAAAGTAGTAAAACTGCCATTTGCACTTTTTTAAAAGTACTAAAACTGCCATTTACACTTTTCCAAAATAGTAAAACGGCCACGCACACTTCTATAAAATAGTAAAAATGCCATTTACACATTTCAGAAAGTAGTAAAACTGCCGTTTGCACTTCACCAATACAGTAAAACTGCCATTTTCCCTTTTCAAAAAGTAGTAAAACTGCAATTTACACTATTTTAAAAGTACTAAAACTGCCATTTACGCTTTTTCGAAATAGCAAAACTGTCATTTACACTTCTCCAAAATAGTAAAAATGCGATTTACACATTTCAGAAAGTAGTAAAACTGCCGTTTGCACTTCTCCAAAATAGTAAAAATACGATTTACACATTTCAGAAAGTAGTAAAACTGCCATTTTCCTTCTCCAAAAAGTAGTAAAACTACTATTCAACACTTTTCCAAAATAGTAAAACTGCCATTTACCACTTTTAAGAATAGCAAACTAACATGTAATCTTCTTTTTAAAATAGCAAAACTGCTATCAACACTTTTTCAAAAGCAGTAAAACTTCTATTTTTGCTTTTCAAAAATCTGTAACAACTGTATATTTACACCTTTTATAACCCCTGCCCTGGGATAAAAAGACGCTAATTTTGTCTTTGGGATTTACCTACATATGTCAGAATGACACTAAAAGAGGAAGCTGGGCCTATCCCACAATGCTTCTTCGCCGACGATATGGACCTAACTATAGTTACCTACATGCCTGCCGTGTGGAGACGCTACCTGCTGTGCACCAGAGCAGATGAAACGATTTCATAGCAGACGAGAACTCATGACACGCAATGAATGTTCAAATTTCATTCTACCAGAGCAGACTGGTTCTAATGGATCCGCCGCATCCTTCGCATCTTCCTTCTCTTCTTCTTTTCTTCGTCTTCCCACGACTAACGATCCCAGAAGCAGAGGGAAAGTATCCATTCCATTCAATTCAATTTAAATTCATACGTCCACCGTCCCATTATTTATTTACGTATTTATTTATTCAGTCTATAACTTCCCTAGGCCTACTTCCCTTAGCAGCATCTCACTCACGCGATTAATTTTAATTCTAATTTGAAAAGAAAACCTACAAGGGACTTAATATGCCGTAGATCTCCAATGTAGTTGGCTAACAGGCAGTCAAATTAAAGGGAGGGAGAAATCGAGCAATAAATAATTAGAGTGCATCTGCCTAAGGACTGCCCGTCACTGTAATTTAGGTAATTGTAAATTTTTTATATTTTTTACAGTGCAAATTCACTGGAGAAATTAGTGAAACTGTAGAAGGGCATTTTTAATTCTCCTGCCTGTTCTTTCCGGTATGAGTTTCTTAGCAATAAAAGCTATACTAAAAGAGCTATGAACGAGCCACACGAGCCAAGCACCGGAGCCCCACATGAAACGGAAGTTAATTAACCAATTCAGAACCGGGAAACCATAGAAAGAATGCTGTGCAAAAGTGTTTATTCTACAAATTAACTTTGTAAGCGGACAAAACTAATTACTATCAACATTTTGAAGAACATTCAAAACTAGTAACCAACACTTTCAAAAAGCTCCAAACAAGGATCTGCCATTTTCAAAACCAATAAAACCAATATTTAACACTTTAAAAAGGTGAAAACTACAAATTGCCGTTTTCAGAAACATTCAAATCTAGAAACTAACACTTTTAAAAAGGTCAAAACAAAACTATAAATTACTACTTTCAAATCCTACATCTAAAACCAATTGCTAACATTTTCAAAAAGGTCAAAACAAGAAATGAACATTTTTAAAAACGTCAAGACTAGTAATTAACACTTTCAAAAAGTTCAAAGCTAGAAATTACCATTTTCAAAACCATTCAAAACCAACAACTAACACTTTTAAAAAGGTCCACACTAGAATTTTTACAATTTTCAAAACCTGTAAAATCAAAAACTAACACTTTCAAAAAGGTCAAAACAAGAAATTTCCATTTTCAAAACTAACAAAAACAATAGCTAGCAAATAGAATACTTTGCAAAAGTGTTTGGTTCACAGATTAAGTTTTAAAAAAAGGTTAAAACAAGAAATGGAAATTTTTAAAAGGGTCAAAACTAGTAAAAAAAAAAACATTTTCAAAAACCCAAAAATAAGAAAGGCACCTTTTTGAAAACGAGTTGAACTAGATACCCTACAGTTTCAAAAAGGTTAAATGCATGAATAACTGTAAGCAGGTACCTATTATGTACGTATTCATGCCATCCACAAGTGATATTACATGACGCTGCACTGCACACAGTAAGCAGGTCAATAATGCAAAGGCATCTCTATACATACAAAGGTGGCCTGTCACGTCAAGTGAAGTCAGGGGAAGACAAAACGTGATCATCGGGAGTCATTAGAGATTCCAAGCAACTTTCACGACTTTCTTTTTCTTCCTTTTTTTTTCTTTTTTTTTTACAATAATGATCTCAAGACTTCCTTTCTTTTAGTCTTTTAGTCCTCACTGTCTCTCCTGCTTCAGGTCACCGTCTTCATCTCTTCACGTCATTTCTACATGCGGTACCTAAAAAGGTACCTACCTACCTACCTAGGTACTTAATACATTTATAGTGGGGGGCATTTCACAAACTACATCATCCTTAGGTCCACTGAAAAATACGGACAGACTGTCTCAAACGCTATGAAGTAAAAACACTAGTACCTATATAATATGGCAGACCCCTAAGACCTAACGATAAGACCGAGAATGCGACCTCATATAAAATGTATTAAAGGGAAAAGTCAGTCTATCTAGCTTGAAGAAAGTAAATGACTAGAAAAAAATGAAGCCAAAGATGACATCTCATCTTCATTGGCTTCCATGGCACCGAAACGACGGTCCACCAAAAGACACTAAACTCCGAGCTTTGTCAGCATCCGAAGACAGTAAAGAAAAAGCCAAAAGCCAGAATCATGGCGTACTTTCCTTGCATAGGTAATTAGATATACTGGCTATAGCTAGCTATAGCTATATATACCTGTCTATAGGCAATACTGGCATAGGAAATAGCTCCATTGAACGTTACGCTGCACTACAACTATGTACGATCATACGATCCCGGCCATCTTCATTTTCTTTCATTGATCTTTGCATTTTTTATGCACATCCTGCCGCCCTGAGCACACTGCACTGCACACCCCTATGTAACTATAGGGGCCTATAGCATATAGCCTATCCTATAGTGTACAGTATAGTATGGTTGAGCGAACGGCTTAAAGTTCAGACCGAACCGGAAAACCGGAAACGATCCTCTCGCCACAGACACACACACAAATAACGGACCCAACCAACAACACAAACTACATAATAATATCCTATAACCTACATTTCCTATGTCTGAACACGCCACTGCATACTGCCAGGATGGCATTATTGAACTTTGCACACTATATACCCTATAGACTATAGACAGTGCCTATTACACAGTCAACAACCTCCAGGCCCGCACCAGACAAGTGATAAACAAAAATAATGAGCTCCGATCATCACATCAGAGGAAAAGAAAAAAAATCTGCACATGAAAGCTTCAAGTGAATGCAATCATAAGAATGCATAGAATGCATAAAGCATCCCGCATCCAACTTTCACCCGCCTCGGTTCATAATAGTTCCGCAACAGCCACAGAAATCGGTTAAAAAGGACCAAATTTTTAAGGGGGTCTCTACTACAATAAAGTAAAGTAAAGTAAACACGGTGCAGTATAGGTAGATAGTAGATATATAGTTATAGTTATACTTATAGGCACATTCGAAATGATATAATGACTGTCAAAATAACTGCCGGGCTAGCAAATTTCAATTTCCTTTTTCCCTTCTTCTCCAAAGCCATCGCCAACACTAACAAAAATCCTCTACGATCGTTACTTCAAACATGACAGTTGATGAATCATGCCATACAATTTTCGAAATTCGACATTTAAAAAAAAGAAGCTCTCAAAAGTCAATACTTTCAAACTTGGTTTAGGGCTCTATAGAGGATTTATAACAAGTCTTTCCATAAAATATTTTCTAGCGTATTCCACCATGTAGGTATGTACCTACGTAGGTGTAAATTCCTAAAAAAAAAGTCGCAAAGCCGTAAATTCAAAAAGTTATTTTTACCACAATTGAGCTCAAAACCGCCGAAATCTCTACACTTTTGGAGTTTGAAAGAAATCTAAAGTGAAAATCTGCCAGTGACATGTTTACTGGAAGAAGCTATACATATACTTAAATAGAAAAACAAACTAGAGAGCTACATATTTAGAATGAACGGCACGGCGACACGGATGCTATAAGCTAATGGACTATATAGTGCTATATAGTGCTATATAGGAAGGAAAATATTTAGTAATTTAGTCATTTATGGTGAGATCACACTAACACTAACCTATTAATTCCTCACCATTAGCCACTCAGTCAAACGACCCGGCCAGACAGACATCCATAGCACAAACAAATTCAGTATTTTTAGTTTCCCTGCAAAAGAGAAGCTTCCAGCTTACAGCATTTTACTCAAATACGTAGGTGCCTCGAGGTGAAAGGTCAAATGTCAGTCAGATTTACTAGTTAAGTTAAGATACACACTGACTTGGAAGGAAACTGTGTAATTTCCCAGTTCCTTCAACTTTTTATCTTATCTAGTGTAGCATTAATTGTGGGTCCACTGCCTATAGCGTAGCCATGGCTATATAGCATAGCATAGCATAGCATAGCATAGCATAGCATTTTACACGGTCCTTTAGCTTTACTATTTACTGTAGAAATCGAATTGCGGACGTCAGAAAGAGAGAGAGAGAAAAAAAGGCAAGTTTTCAAGGCAATAAACAAGGAAAGAAAGAAACCGTATTTAGAAAATTACAGATGCATTTTGCAGTTTAGCAGATTTAATGCCCTTGGGCATCGTTCCTCTGTCTCTTATGGAAAGGAGACGGCGGCTCTTAAATAAACTAAATGAAGGACAAGACATGGGAAAAGTATGATAATAAAACTAAATAAAAGTACAAAGTAAGCTCATAGAAAATTATGATTATGTTCGCCACTTCAGTGGCCAGCCGAGCTTACAACGACGGACAGAGAATACACGTGATTATGTAAGCAATAAACTTTATCTTGCCCTCCAATGGAGGGGCTTGGAATCTGTAACTGTTTGGAGTGAGAGTGAGAGTGGGGGGGGGTGGGGGGGGGCATTTCCATCCTTCCCAAAAGTTGTTCTATAGATAAATATAATATTTCCTTAGAAACTTCTAACTAATTCATCTCGATTTCTCACATTTTCTACGTCTCAAGTGAAGTAGCATCGTGGACGGAAAAGTGGCAATTCTGCTCTTCATTTCTTTCTTTCTTAATAAAGTCACACAATATTTCATTTCTGGGATGAAATCTTCTTTTCTAACTGCCATAGCGCATAGCTACGGGCTACGGGGAGCAAAATTTTATATATTTACACTACATGGTAGTTTATAGCCTTCAGATTTAGAGTGTCTACTAACGACCATTACCACTACCACCCGCAGTCAGTAAAATGTATGTTCTATAATTAATAAACTGCTACATACATTTTATTTCGTGTTTGTATGTTCTTTA
>JAQFZC010006026.1:0-13149 GCA_034695205.1 Dicyrtoma fusca
CAATTATTTCCCACAAAGAACTACTGCAGAATGTTTCTCACTGTTCTAACCAATTGGACAAGAAAACAATATTCGTACAAATTCCATCCATACAAATGCATAATTGCGACCTAAAATAACTCCTAATGTAAACTTTCGTCATTATTTTTTGAAAATTATTTCACGCATTATATGTATACGAGTTTTAGAGTTTTAATTTATAGCCAACTGGCTGTTACGAAACTGTGTGCAGCTGTTACTCCATTTGCTCTGTGAGGTTTTAGGTATTTTTCATCTTTCACGCATTAGTTCTTAGACTGCTAATAATGTCTTGAATACACCAGTAATCAACACGAAGGACATAATCATCCATTGAAATTAGTCAAATCTTTCTCCATTAAACTGGGTTTAGATTATTATATACAGCTTTTAATTAATTTATTCAGCTATTGAAATTGTTGGACAAGAAAGTTTTATTGATTCAATAGTACAAATAATTAAATAATGCTCATTGTGTAAAGGAATCATTAAGTGATAATTAAAAAGAAATGCAATTTCCAGTAAATCAGCAATCAGTGCAAAATGTAATCGTTGTATAGTCGCCGTGATTCATTTTAACTATTCGCTTCAATCTTCTACAAAGCAAGTTGACAAATTGACTAGCATATTATTCAACTGATTAATATTTGCCAAACGAGTACATAATAAGGTTCAAGTCCATCTATAACTTTATGCTGGGGGTTCACAAATGACGTTTGAATTTTTTTCATTTTACAAATTCCTTATAGACAGGCTTGCAATTTTTTAATCAGTCACACCTTTCAGCAATACAGGGTATACAACAAACAGTGTTGGCAAGATTAAACAACCTAGTACTGGTAAAATTAAAAAGCGCAAACTATAAATATACTCATAGGTATCCGGATTTCTATTTTTGCACAATGCCATTCAGGTTTCTGCTTAGACGCGGCGTAGTATTTAAAAACTATTTATAGCGAAACGTTGTTTATAAGTAATTGAAATATTTATATTCACCTTTTGTAAATCCACATCATTCAAAATTTTAATTTTAGAACTTAAAAAAGATACTCATGCACTTTAAATTACATGCGTTCAAAATAAGTGAGTGTCTTACTGGAATTTTCCGGCAAAGGAAGCCATGTGCCACTTTGTATATTAAGGATCCTAAATAATAAGAGCAATAGAATAATTTCCTTGGAAAAAACTAAACAAACTGTATTAACTCTAGGGCAAGTATTTCATTCCCCTTCGTTATTTTCGAAGAAGTTTAATTTGCGTTAAAATCATACACATTAGCTTACTTATTTATTCTTTTTTATGTTGAAATCAGTAATGTATTTTATATGCTTATGATACATAAATAAAAATAAAACTACTGCATAGACAAAAATTATTATGTGGAAAAACTAATACAGTTATTCGCCAAAAAAAATGGATCGGATTATAAATGTTTGTTCTGTTCCGTTCCATTTCAAACTGGAATGGTCCGTTCCTAGCAAGCTAGAAATGAACCATCAGGAACGGAACGAAATATTTGTTCCTGGAACAGACCATTACGCCCACTACTCTGTAGTTCTGATACACTTGTACGCTAAAGTCAAGAGACGGCCGAAACCCTTCTCCCTGGAATGACTCATAAGGAGGATGATTTTCTTCTGCGCTTCAAGGGAATGGAATACAATCAACTTGAAATCAAAGACAAAAATATTAGCTGCTTGTACAAGTTCTACTTTGGTGCACGGAACCAGCTGCGTGAGAAGTGCTATAAGGGAGTGCAGACCCTTAAACGTGCCATTGACGCGGACACAAAATATAAAGACAGCCCTATAGACCTGTAGCACTTCAGAGTAATGGTCGGAATTGTATGGTTTGCTCTAGTTTTTGTGTTTGTTCCGTTCCGTATGGTCCAAATTCTTAAACGGTTAAATTCAAAACATTTACCTGTAGGTACTAAAGTTTTGATCAGTTCAGTTGACAGCATTTAATTTACAAATGCCGTCATCAGTAGTAATGCTTATTTGTACGATTTTATACCTCTCACTGTGTTGTGTAACGTATTCATAACGCTAACAAGTTGCTTTTCATTGACCCTTGTAACGCTTTTGCTTGTTATTAGACGCTTGAAGTATTTCAGGCACCGATTAAAATTATTTACCTAATAACAGCTTTTAAAACAACTTGTTTAGTATTCACAAGTAAAATACCTTAGTATACAAATGAAACTTTTATTAAAACTGTTGTAGGTCTCAGTGTTCTTTTAGGATTTAATAGAAATCCATAAGTTTGCTTAATTTGAACAGAAATATTGGAAGTGCATCATCCTGTTTCTTACATTAACGTTAAGCAAGTAATACTCATAGGTATTATAATCATTATAAATACTCAACCACACCAGTGTGGCTGAGTGGTGGATGGTTGCACGTTTTAAATAAGGTTACTGTGGGGTACAGCGGTTCAATTCCGGTGTGCTGGTAACCAACAAAATACACTGACAGTGGCGCTGGCTGTAGCAGTTGAGTTGGCCAAGTCTCGAGTGTAGGAGATTCGACGGTGTTGATGGTAAAACGATTTGAACTTAACAGCTATCCCGCTTTACGATTAATTCTGCCCTGACTACATTCGATGGCCGAAACCTTCTTCCCACATACTCTGCAGCCAGCATACGTGGTAGGGTAATGAGATTGCCAGACTCTGGTATGCTGTGAGCGTGACGCCTTACATCCATTAGAATGACATCTGAGAAGGGCTTAATCATCGTTGCAAAGAGGTCGGCAGTAAGTAGCCACTATCCGCTAAATATATATTATGTTGTAAAGTTGGTCCTGGGCCTTGTCCTGATAACCACAATACTTGGAATGATCAGAGCTGAGTAGCCTCGTGGCAAACTCAAAGATCAGATTCCTACAGTAAAAAATAGCTTCTTACGAACTTATTTTGAAACAAAATTGGGATCGGAGTACACTCAAGTTATTGGCCTGTTTGTCGGGGCCGTGGGGAATTATTACTTCGTTTTTTGAGAACTTGCGGAAAGACTTCGGACTCTCAAGTATTTTTAAAAAGAAAATTGTGTTAGGTAGGTGTAAAACGAGGATCAACATTAATTGCCCACCAGTACTGTTATAATATACTAATAATTAACGAATCGCGATCAGAAATATCAATATAAAATACATACCTACATGTGTAAAATTCTGCTGTCTTGTAAGCAATCGCCCTTGTTTGTAATAGTGTAAATAAATGATTTTCTTTCTTATTTGAATTAGAACAAAATGTGGGTCTTTTTTGGATTACGTTTTATCAGACTTAAGAATACGTTTGTAATTTATAGCAGATTTATTTGTTATGACAAGGCTCAAAGTTCAGCGTTCAGACGACAGCGTCATTGCCGGAATATACCAGCAAATGACTAGAATTGTTATTAGAAGCTCGCTACCAAAGGAACTTGAACGCTCCATGATGGAGAAAGCCATTCCGGTTGCTCACGATAACGTTACGTGAGGGCGCTTGGTGCGGTCCGGATTCCTACCATCTGTGTCCGTTGGACAGTATAACCATTGAGCACAAATTAGTAGAGATGGTTGGCTACACTTACTAGTCTGTGAATAGCCCGAGCAATTCGAGCACCTGGCGCAACACCAATTCCCCATCGGCCCACTGCTATCATTATGACGTGAGTGCCGTGATCACGAGTTCACCGGGGCTCCGCTGTGTAATTGTATGGGACTAACCATCCATAGTCTTAGTACAGTAATTTTTCACTAGAATCTCGTGGGATACGTCCGCTCCCGTGTCAATTTGACCCACCATGATTCCAGTCCCATTGTAGCCTTGCGCCTACATATTTGGAGCACACACTTCTATAACGCCTCAGTGACGATTTATTATATTGGCATACGCGTGTCGCGGTAACAGACTTGGTTCACTTTGTTCATCCATTGCAGCCAGCAGTTCCTCCTTAACTCCTTACATACGTAAAGTACGTCTGGTTGCCTTCAAAGCGCCTGTTCAACGTCACTCAGACTTGCACCTCTTATACAAATTACGTTTATTAGCCACAAAGCGTCAATGCGGTCGTAAGCAAACGTCTTTGAGCGGGCTTTGGTTTGCAAGAGATCCAAAATTTCTTTCTGCGTTTTGTGAGCATGATGTGAAGTGATTGCATTGTTGAGGTGATGTGCACCGCATGAACTGATTTGTAGGACTTTGGAAACTCCCGTGGGAAACAACGCTGCTGCGATGTTAACGTCACAATTATGCTGACTTGAATTGTGAATCTTAAAGACACTACTATTATTAAGATTGTGTTTTTTATGTTGGAATGTTTTAGTAAGCTACACATAGACAGGAGATACCAAAGCGTTTTGATAGACTCGTCTTCTTCACTTGCTACGGTAGTAGTTCCAGTTAGTGAAGTATAAATGTCATTGTGGCCTTAGTTGGGTTTGTCTGGGATTTTCTCCAAAACGAATGGGCGGCATAACTTTCAGGGTGTAACTTTCAAATAAAATATTTGCAGTGTTTATATGAAGTCCATGAAATTTTATTTAAAACCTGTCGCATAATTAAATAAGGTAATAAGTAAAGTGTTCTTACTGCATTTGTGCCATCGTATGAGCCCGTGTAAGGATGTTACATCATCTGCATTGAGTTTCAATTTGTGTTCCAACTTATTGGTGGCAACGTACCTTCTCAAGCTACTACAAACCTTAGATATTTCAGTGCGTATGTAAGCTCCGATGATGCAGTCGAAACCTTTATAAAATGTAGACTACGTTACTCACACCCATAAAATACGCTCATATTTATTGACCTGATTCGTTAGCAATAATTAGGCGTTGATCAGTTAATAACTGACGCTAGCTTATATTTTCGTGCCGCTGCATTATTTGGAAGAGAAGAGTTAATAATTTTAAATTGTCGTTCACGATTGCAACGCAAAATAGTGCTGCAAGGAGGTCGACTTTAGCTCCCACTGCTGTAAGACGTAAAGTTTCAAACAAAAATTAGTTTTACTGTAATTTTACTTTTTCTTCTTCTTTTAGTTCCGCATTAAATTTATATTTTATCTAGTCCAGAACTTGAGTTTTTTTGTGCGTTCAAATCGAGCGCTAAGCCAAGGATGAAAGAATTGATTTGTTGCTACGCAACACTAAAAAACGTAGATGTGGCCTGTTTCTGACGTTTTTGACATACCATGTGTAGCATTGAACTCCCCCCTATGTCTAACCGATTTTAACGTTTATGAAATGTTTCTCATTCGAAAGGCAATAACAAGCTGTGGGGCCAAACAGAGTCAACCAACAAACATTAACACTCGTTTAAAACAAAAATCTAGGATAAAGAAAGTAATCCTACCCTCAAAGTCACATTAAACGTTATCGACTGAACTGATTATGGAACTGTTACACTAAAAATATTTAATATTAACTTGTAACTTGCTTGTATACTTGGAAATGTCAATTTTATTGTATGTAAATGAATCGCAGGGCAGCCAAACCAAGGATCAACTTTCTTCATATCTTAATTATATACTATTCTGTAATTTTAAAATTTGTAGGAAACTCCCACCGAGTGTATGAACTCCGGTTAAATCGCTTGTAAAATGAAATAAATTATTATTATTATTATTAAAACGAAAATCTGAGGCATTTAAGTGCATTCAACAAAATGAAAAATAGTTCTCATAGACTATATACACAGCTACTTGCGTAATTTTATTTATTCAAAGTATAGCATATGGTCTAAAGGTCGACGGTAAGACGAAACAGCTCGTGCAAAATACGACATACCCGTCACTGATGCATCTGAAATACACAAAAAACCATAAATTGTTAGCTTCTTACGGTATTTTAGTTAAATTATCTTACAATTTAATTACGTAATTAGTCTGATAAGTTATTTTAATTTTCGTATGTACCTACATGCCAAGCGTGAGTGAAGAAGATGATGACGTGTACGTTCAGTCCCCACTAGTTGCGTTGCGACGCAAGTACCAAGAAGCAGTTTTACACTTGCAGAAGTGTTTACAAAAACGTTATATGCATCTTTTTATCTTGATCGTCTTTTCTTGAGTATTGTATGTCCAGCAGGTTTAAATGTCAATTGTGGAAATAACATTTCATTGCTAAATTTGCAACTGAACTTTTTGCTAGGAGGTCGTTAATGCTCGTTTAATTCCAATGCATCCCACTAATCTGTCAATATCTTTATCGCATTGCAGCTGTACCAACTACTTTTAAATGAAATAGATGCTATTTATTATAAATGGTAATGCCCATCATAGCACAACATTATAATATATTATATCATCATTATATATCATATTATTTCTCTTCGGTATGGTTTCCTATATTTAATTTCATTTATTGCGTTGGAAAGACAAAAACAATGACGGGCAGCTTTATTGACGCCTTTTTGAGTTCAATAAAGAACTATTTTTTTAAAGCGACCTTTTAACGAACCAAGTAAATGTATACAGAAAGTTTCCCTTTGGCATCATCAAAATTTCTCGTCGAAGGGCAATCTTTCCAGAAATGTTCCCTCCATCGCGGAATTGGAAAAATAAGTTACTTTGTCAAAAAGCATTTACGAAGCTATCACGCGGCTCAATGAATTTACTACAACATCTGTATAAAAAAACTGAAAATAAATTACCAAAATCAAGGTTTATTTTGTGCAAGTAATGTATTACTTTTATTTGAGCATGTTGCAGAGTGTTTCTTTTTGTAGATCTACAAACTGCAAAATGATGAGATTATGTACGTTTTATTAAACGTTACAGTTATAAAACCTGGAGACACTAGAAAAGGTAAGTAGAATTTATTTCTGCACCAAAAGCATCGAGTCCTCCCACGACTGATCTAGGGCTATTTGAGTAACATTTTTACTGTGTAATTATTCGTTGTTGGTTTTAATCCTAAATAATTGTATCATTTTTGCTTGCTTTGTTTATATTTTATTTCCTTTTGATTAATATAATTAAACAACTGTAATTGTTTTGTTAAAGGAAATTATTTTTCCATGTGGCACCAATCTTGAAAGGGAAATTCAAAGCATTTCTCTTCTTCGGAATCGTTCAACAAGTCATAGCTGAAGTTTAGTCATGACGTTTGCTAACAGAAGCCGTTAAAATATCTTTCAAGAAATCTGTGTGCCTACTGTAGAAGCAAAAATCTAAGATACTTCTCTCATTAAGTCACCTGGTTTAAAGGGCTATATAGCCCTTAAGTAGACGTCGCAGCATTTAGCAACACTCTCGCATTTGGCCTATACATGAATCCAGGTGAGTTAATAGGAGAAGTATCTTCCATTTTTGACTCTACAGTCACGTATTTTACTCTTTAAAGAAAATACGATGTTGCCAATAAGAAACTTAGCCTACTACATTGCTGTAATCGCAGGAGTGTGGATTTCACTACTAGTGTACATAACTTTACCAAACCTTCTAGTTTAATGTTGATTAACCTTAAAGTCCGAACCAAAGCTTTATACATTGGTTCACTTAATTATTATTAATTTATCAGTTAGACAGACACTAGACCAGAATTAAGCATTTTACTGTGATTTTCTCAATTGCAATGCGGTTCTGACGTCCACAAATTGGAATTATAATTACTTCATGAAGTTTGCATCGGTCATTACAATTATCGTCCTTATTGTAAAACTACATTGACCTTTGACGGTGTGGTGTGTACGGTTATTTTTAGACAGAATTTATAAATGTGAAAAAATCAGTGTTTTTAATTACCGCTGTTAGTGTTAGTTACCTGCTTAGTTTGCTGTGTAGTTATATCTATTGCTAACTTAGACAGCAGGGAAGCTCCTAATTGTGAAGGGGTTAATAAGTGAAAATTCAGGCTGGAATTTCTCTACAACTTCTTGATTGTTATATAAAATAATTTTGATAATACAAATTAGTAATAGAAAGTTGGTTTTTTAGTTTTTAGGATAAAGCATCAACATGTTTTATTACATCTTGCATTGAAATCCCAGAAAGTTTCTGTTCAAAATCATTAGCTTCCCTACAATCTTTATATGATTCATAAAACTAAATACTATGAGAACTTGTACTTATGTATCTACCTCCCAAATAGAATATGCAGAGTTAACTGAGTTGAGTAAATAAAATTTGGCTTTCATATTAATTAATAGTGGAAATCTTATACTGCCATATACGTATTTGAATGTTGAAACCCATGCCCATAATTTAATTTTAGAAATAGACTCTATCCTTCGTTAGTAGTCGAAACTGCAAGTAAGAACTATCCAGACGTCCTATTCAATAATTCATAAGTTCATAAGAATAGGTTCATTCCATTCTTAATTTTCAATTAATTAGATTCCTTAATTTTGTATTTAATTATATAGATATTTGTAGATTTTATTTACTGCTGAATTGGTATTGCCAACAAAACTTTTTAATACAATTATTAACAACTAGCAACCGTTAAGCAGGCGTGCTTGGGTGAGCGGTTAGGGACGCGGACTGCAGACTGGAATGGAAATTTCCAGTCTCAGCCTGGGGACCTACTTCAATCCTCGGTACTGCCATGCTAATCGTGTATGGCTCTGTGTTGTACGGTACACGTCACTGAATGGCTGATTGAGATCCAATCAACTTCGGTGCTCCTTAGTGACCACTACTTACTGTAGGGGCCTGGGGAATGGACTCCTGTACTGTGGAGGAGGGGGGCGGGGATAGGTGAAAGGGTAATATGACCGAGACAAAATTGATGCGGTAGCCTCCTACCTTCCTCACCCACAGTGCGGTTGAGTCATGTTGTATGGATCAAAAATGGTCAAATCGACATAATGAATAATTTATTTATTTATTTATTATTTATTTATTAACTAACAACCGTTGTCTAAAATAGTGTAAAGTACATTGTATCACGTACAACAAGCCATAAAAACCCAGAATTTCCCAATACGCCCTGAACGTGGTAGGCCCCAAACGGTTGCGATATGCAAATGTGATTCTCATCTATGCTGAATTTTTATTTTGCAGTTGCAGTACTTTGTTCTTTAGCAATATTGCGTAGACTTTGCAGTCACTAATGTGTAGATTTGGGCCGTGTTTATTGTAATCGTACACCTGTGCTGTGACTGTAAAATTTAATATTTTTTTATTGTCTTTCAAAGAAGAATAATCTAATAATATTTTATTTTTACATTACATTGCGCATTGTCGTAAAAATTAATAATACATTTTTTACCGATGTCCTTTTTAATATTTTATTATTGATTCCTTTAAAAGTAACAAGTCAATGCAGTCAAATATTTTATTTCGAACAAAATTATTGTAATTATTTATTATTTTCCTTGACGATAAAATTGTAAAATTGAAATTTCACTTTACGAGTCCACGACTAGATTGTTTGGGTATAGAACATTTTTTAATTTCCATAACCTTTTATGACCACAACCAAGAGAAGTCAATTTGATTTAATCTTGTAGTAAATAAAATATTTCAACTAAGTAAAAAACAAAGTTGAATGCCTCTACAATTTGCGTATTCACAAAAGCCGCACTCTGCTGGTTCAATTGTAGGTTCTAAAAGGAGTACATATATGGTGAAAACTAGCATTTCAAACTGTGTGCTGGCAAATTACTAACATCAGACAACTGTAAGCCAAACAGTTGGTACGATACTTGACAATGTTCTTCCGATGGTGCTTAAGCTTTTAGCTGTTAATTCCAACAATAACTTAATTCCCGGTGCGCCATTCTGTTAACTTTCTTTTTCAAAAGATCCCAAATCTGTTATGTAGGTATAAACTGCACTTTACTGAAAGTTTAAAAAACTCTGCTTAAAATGTATTTTTCTGAACGTATTGTCATTATTAATTCCCAAATTTTAGGTGCATCACCTGCTTATCTTAAAAAATGAATAATTATTTTTTATTTTGATATTTTCCTGTAATAACAAGTATGGGAAAAACTGAGCAAGATTGATGTTTAAAGGTATTGAAACAAGTTGTAAATACATATTTTATTTCAACCTTTATTATTAGGATATAAAATTTAATGTGCAAATACGGAAATGATATTTCAAAAAATATTAAGCAAACCCCTTAATAATAAATTTTTATTGCCAGTCACCATCTGGTTCACAGAAATATATACATTGGTAGGTACCTGCATCTGTTGGCCTTCGTAAAATTCCATTGCCACAACGAGAATTAAAAACCCTAAACTTAATGCCCAAATACGATTGATTGGGGTTTGATACGTTGCTACAAAGTTGAGCCCACGTGTTTCAAAGTTTGTTACGTCATTTATGTGCTTCAGTGTTGCAATCCCTTAATAAATGCGTGCAGAAAGGTTTTTAAAATAGTATAATAAAAATTGAGATTAAAATATTTAGTGACTAAATTAATACCATTAACTTGGCATTGATTTCATTGGCAGTTATTTACAAGGAACTATATTGCAATTAAAAACATTATTGCAAATTACGGATTGAACGTGGATGTTCGGGCGACAATCGCGAGCTGAGAAATACATAGGCATTTGGGTTTGTATATAAAGGGAGCGAAAGCTTCATTAGTTCATTGTGTCAAGTTCGAGACTATCGAGACTAAATATAAAATAATTATTTAAACGGCTATCAGGATGAAGGCAGCTTTGGGTCTCTTGTTTGTTGGCGTTGCTGTTGGTAAGGGACGAGGTCCATAAACTTTAATTCATAGAAAAAATTGCTATTGTAATTGTTTTGAGTCACGGTAAAGCATAATAACATTCACGTTTTCAGCCTTACACTTTCAAAAAGTAGTTCAGGGAATTTAAAGTTTATTAATTATTATTATAAGTTTTAAAACGAGTGTTTTCAGACTTTAATACACGTTTTCAAAGAAAGCGGCTATTTTGAACATTTCAATTGACCTAGTTTTGTTTTTAATTGGTTTTCCATCAAAACAGTTCAACGTTGAAAAGATATTCACAGATTTACTGTTTCAAAAACAATTTTTAAAATCACTGGGTACTTTTCAAAACTTTGTTTCAAATACTGTAGTTTAAAGTTTTAAAAGCCGCCAGTTTTAAAGCACACTTATCAACGCAAGAAGTTTCCTTAAAAAACGATCTTAAAAATAATCTTGTTTTGTTTAAAACAACGCTTTAATAGCTTGTGGGTATGACAACTTATAACAGGGGAAGACTTTTTAAGTTAAAAAAACATATTTGGTGGTAATATTTCAATTTACCGGGTTTCGGCGAAGGCGGCCTGCGGCCTACTATATCAATTTCTAAAACCCCTACTGATTCTCATTAAGTGCATGAGTTGAGAGTAAATTAGGATTGCATCGGTGGTGGCGGTATGGTTGCAAATGACTGATATCTATGTTTTTGTGACCTTTAGCAATATCCACGGGGCAGAAATTCGGGTTCAACATGAACCACATCGTAGTAGGTGGGGAGATAGGGAACAGGATCATTGGGGGGCAGGACGCTGATGTGGGTAAATATCCGTGGCAAATCTCTCTCCAAGTTCGTTCATTCTCTGGCACCACCTACCACAATTGTGGCGGAACTCTTTTAAACGAGACGACCGTCGTCTGTGCCGCCCACTGCATTGACGGACAGACGGTGAGCCGCCTGGAGGTAATCGTCGGCGCCCACAACGTTAAAGACAAGACGGAGGCCAGTCAGCAAAGAATAAAGGTGGCCGCCACGAAGAAGCACCCCGACTACAACTCCAACACCATTGTCAACGACATATCCGTCATCACCCTCGCCGAACCGGCTATTCTTAATGAATACGTGCAGCCCCTCCGCCTCGCACCCGCCGGGTCTAACCCGGAAGGTGAACGCAGTGTAACCACCGGCTGGGGCAACTCCCGTCCCAATGGCGGCACCCCCGCCATCGTCCCTGACGCCCTGCAGGAAGTAAAACTCACCATCATCTCAAACGAGGAATGCGGGAAAAGGTTCGAAGGCTTGAACCGCGTGGACGACGGCATGATCTGCGCCCACAACAACGACGGAGGAAAAGGTGCCTGCAACGTATGTCTCATTTTATCACTTGTTTAATTATTGTGCAATTACACCTCATCTGCACTTGCTTGTTATACATTCATTCGTCTGAAAAGTAGCAATTTAAAGAATAGGAACATTCACGGACTTTTAACCATTCCAGCGGAAATATTAAATTTTGTAGATTTTTTTAGTTTAAATTTTTTTTTTAAAAACGTTTTTGTTGCCAATATATGTGTTAAGGTGTGCTTTTGTTTGTGGTTTCCAGGGTGACAGTGGCGGTCCTCTTTTGTGCTTCGATGAGGCAGACGAAAGTCCGTACTTGTGCGGAATCGTATCCTGGGGGATGCAGCCTTGTGCGCTGGCTCAGTACGCCAGCGTCTACACGCGAGTGAGCCACTTTCTTCCCTTCATCACCGGCGTCAGTGCATAAGCGATTTGAACCCATAGTACTACCCTTAAACACCAACTTGTCAACCCAATCCTACTGTCCCATTTAACTATTGTTTGCTCTATGTACATACACGTTGCGATGATAATAAAGTAAAACTCAGTATTTAATTTACTTGTTCTAAATCGAGATTTCATTATTCATTCCTACAAGCAATGCGATGTTAAAATTCTATGGATTTGATACGAAAACAAAGAACAACATCATTGACCTATGGTTGCAAATTTTTAATACACAAAAAATTCTATCAGTTTGCAAGATTGTACGACGAAGTGTAAACAGAAAAGCTATGCAATTATTTATTTTTTTTTAAAAGCACCCATGTTTTTCTTGGCAATTTATCACTTTTCAAAATGCACAAACTTAAAAACGTTCGCTTGAAAAAGTACATTTTCAATTAAATCGACAATTTTGAAAAAAGTTTCCAAAAGTGTACTAAGAACAAAATACACATTTTTAAGAATTTACCGTATGACCGTATTTGTAAGAGAATGTACTACCCTGACAACAATAATACAAATACAATTACGTAGAACAGTGTCTAGGTTGATTCTTGCTTCGGCTTAGAATACAATACTTGCCAGTAGTATCAATTTCGCGACTAATAATAAATCGTAGAGCTACTTTAAAGATATATGATATAATTTTTGACTGGGACGTAAATGAAGAGAAGGGGCAGTAGGAATAACATACTCTTAGCTGTACGTGCATCTTCAACTCAGTCT
>JAQFZC010006027.1:0-13142 GCA_034695205.1 Dicyrtoma fusca
AGATTGTTATTTGCACTTTTCAAAACTGGCAAAATAGACAACTAACGTATTTTTAAAACTGTTAAAATTGCTATTTACACTTTTAGAAAAATGTATAGAGGTTTTACTTTGATAAACCTATAGGAAACAAGTTGATTTTTTGGACTTGTGTCAAAATTACATTAAGAAGCAGCTGGACTTACGCCACCATGCTTCTTCAGCCACGATATGTGCCCATGTTGATAGCACATCAGGTTTTCCTATCACACTGCACATTAGGGAAAGAATCGCATTGGAGAGCCACGGAAGATGTTTCTGTATCTGTGCATGTACACTGTACAGGTGGGGGCAAAGAAAGATCAATTGAAGCTCCACTACGCACTCTGCTAGTGCATCACACACGGTCCATACTCACAGGTGTGCGTAGAGAACACTACCTACACACATTACACTACATCGTACTACAAGCGGACGGAGAGAATAAGATAACTCTCTCCTCTTTAAGACACACGAATGGAATGAGATGAGAGCATAAACTCAACAAAGCCATTTTAAATTATAAGCTCCACAAGTGCTTCGAGTCGAGGATGGTAGATTGAAATTAATTATTTATTTAGATTACAAGGATTACTGGTTACAAGTACCGGTTGAATTTTCATGAGTCCAACACGGAGCTGGGATTGGAGTTGGAGATGGAGATGGAATGGAGTTCTCTGGGTTGGAGAAGTTGCTCTGCTTTTTCCAACCATTCCAATTCTGCTGGTTTCTCGTATGTAAGTACATTGGTAGACAGACATACGCTCTCTGCAATCTAAATCTAATCCAGTTCAATCCAATCCTTAATCCATTGCATTGCACTGCATTGGGAGGGGGCCTTTCAAGTGTGACGTCATAGAAAGGACTTTTTCGAAACGTGAAAATTAATACCATACTTAACACTGATTCAAAAAGTGTGAATCTATTTTTGCATTTTTTGATAAGGTCAAAACTACGTTTTACACCGTTTCAGAAAGTGTAAATACATGTTTGCACTTTTTGAAAAGGTCCAAACTACTCTTTACATTGTTTCAAAAAGTGTAAATCCATTGTTGCACTTTTTGAAAAGGTCCAAACTACATTTTACATCGTTTGAAAAAGTGTAAATCCATGTTTGCACTTTTTGACAAGGTCAAAACTACGTTTTACATCGTTTCAAAAAGTGTAATTCTTGTTTTGCACTTTTTGAAAAGGCTAATATTATGTTTTGCCCCGCTTTTTCAAAACATCCTTTTCCCGTTTAACTTTTTTCAAAGCTGTTTTCAGCCCCACATAGGCTATGACGTCATATTTGGAAGGCTCCTTGGACCTGGTGGGTATTGATAGTTATAGTGAGTCTGCATGGTCTCTCTGAGTCGGTGCTGGTGGTGGGTAAGGTGCGTGGGCATTTGGGTGTGTGTGATGTAATATGAAAGGCATGGCAGAGGTTGGATGACTGGACTGGATGGAAGTTCTCTGCTTAATAGTAATAATAATAAGTGTTGGCTGAGAGCGGCTGCGGAGCCAAGGACAGAATAACCGGAAGGGAAGGCGAGCCCTTGTTGAATCCCTGTAGGAACACTCAGGTCCACCGTGTCACACTGGAGGTGGTCCCAGCACTTACCAACCTCGTGCAAACCTAGCAAACTAGCTTGACATAATACCGTCATTTTCTAGAACAGACAAATATATCATCCGCTCCTAATCCGAGACCAAGTCCCCACTTCCAACAACAAATACGATAAATACAAATACAAACATACATACAAATGCCCAACAGTCTATAGCTATACCTATATCTATGTATCTACCTTACAATGCGAGCTGGAACTGGATAGGGAGTCGACGGAAAAAATAACTTTTGTGGGCAAGCCAAGCGACTGTATGCATACGCGTATAATAGGAAGGGATAAAAAACGAATATGAAACGAGAACGCTCTCATCTTGAATGTTGAATGTTGATACGAGGAAGATGATATGAGATGAAGGGGAAAAAACTCGAATGAGTTTGGTCGAATAAAATTTAATAAAACCAAATAGGTACGTCAATGAGAGAGAGAGAGCTTGAGCATTGAGAAAGAGTTTTATTCTGTAGGATTAAATCAATCCATTCTAAAAAAAAACAACGTACAATCGTCATATACAGTATTAAACATGATGATGATTGCATTCGTAATCGTTTTATGAGATTCTTATCGTCATTTTGCAAAATAAGCACGAATGTTTCTTCCTTCGTCTCCATACATACAAACAAAGCAATTGACTTCATTGGCAATTCATCATTATGTTTCATTGTTTTTTTTTCGAGCAAGTTTTTTTTTAGATTTTTCAACTTGTCTTTCGGGCTCCTATCCTACATCTATCTACATTCTATATATGTATATACCTAAATCTATGTATCTCGGAGTGGCTATGCCAATGCAATGCAATACCAATGTAGTTCATTAAAATATACAAAAATAAAATTCTACAATCCTTTTGAATCTTCGTCGAACGCATTTGACTGTAGAAAACTCTCCGACGGCATGTTCTCCTTTCAATTGATTCATTGTTCTCGACGATTATTTGCACCAAATCATCTTATTATTCTCCCTTGAACTTGCTCACCTTGTCATCTTGCACGATTTCTGGAGAACACGAACATTGGTGTATACTTGTAAACATAAATTATTAGCCTCTCTAACAATTGTTTGAAAATCAATTTTCTAATCCTTCTCTCTCTCTCTCTCTCTCTCTCTCTCTCTCTCTAAATCCTTTCAGCATGATTTGCATTATTGGTTATGGAATAAATTGAATAAATAGAAAATCAAGATCAAGATGAGCCGGTCGTTGCGTTGCTGTGGTTGATGCTCGCCTGGTGGGGAAAAGTGGCTTTGGCTCGATTTAGAAGTTGGGACTCGTGAGATAAAGTCAATTTCAATCCCCATATTTAAATTATATATCTCGAACATTTAAGAGTTGATCTTTAATCTTGATCTAATAAAAAGGTGGAGGCGGAGGTTGATAGCGCATAGCACCCCAGCAAGAAGGCGACAATTTAAAATTTGACACATGTTTTTAACTATAAAATAAAATGGATCTCGAAAGTCTCAAGCTGAAGCTCATGTCAATTCATGCAGATAAGGAACCTCTTCTGGACAGGAGGATTGGGACAAGGAATGTGACAAGAAAAATGTGTTATTACAACATGGAATAAATTGACTTGGCTTTGGGAGTTATTGGATGTGGTTGGGCGCGATGGGATTTGGTTAATTGATAATGTAGTATTGTTGTGTTTATGGACGGGAGCATGGAGTGCAGTGTGGATGTGGAAGTAAATGTTGAAGCTTCACAGACTCGACAGTGTAAAATAGGGCCAACGGTAAAAGCCAAAGGACCTCAGTACATACAAACATACATACACGGAGTCTGTCTTTTGATTTCTGTCCCTCTCTCTCTCTCTCTCTCTCGTTCTGTGTTTAGGTGTGGATTAAAGCCAATAAGAGACGTCAGGGATTGAAGAATCAGAGTACATATTGAGGTGATCGTTATCGTAGCACAGTAAACATGACAGGTATAAATGGATGCTATCCCCTGACTCTGAACTAACTATTAGCCTTTGCATCTCGATGCTGTTCATCTTATTTTTCTTGTGAGAGAGAGAGAGAAAGAGAGAGATTTTCCGCTCCTTCCATTCCATCTCCCCAGTCCTTTAATTCTCGATTCAAAATATATATCTTCAACCATTTCATTTGCCCCTCTTCATTTGAAATAGATATTACACACAAACACACACACTCTCCACTCTACAGATCTATACAACCAACGGAGACGTTTGAGTGGGAACTGCTGCAACACAAATAGTGAACAATCCGGCTGTCTATGCACTATACGTGCAAACATTTTGATTTCCATTCCACTTTCAACTCCTTGTCCAAAGTTTATTTCCATCTGTATCGAGACTTCGAGACGAGGCACTTCCAACAACACAAAACAACAACCAGAACCAGCACATGTGTGTGGATAGACGGAGCTAAAACCCACTCCGCTCAAAAGCCCATCTACCTACCCAGGTACACACATAATAGATACATGGATAGACAGACACCTTTCAACGCAATCTAACTGCCCCTATAGGGCTGCATGCAGTCTGGAGAAATAGAATGAGCGAAGATTTGGACTGTCCTATGTATATACATATAGGCTCAGGCATTAGAAGCCGCATCATCCCGAGTATAGAATGAGTATGAGGCCTGGGATGGTGAGGATGGAAAGGAGGAAAGGTGAGATTGTAGGTGCATTTGATGTGTGTGTGCTCATCCCGGTCCTCTGTTTCCAATCAAATTCCAATGCATCCTGAAGTGACACTACAATCTAAAGTACTGATATCACTTTGTATGCCCTCGCACACAAGCTCATTAAAGACCAGGGACGGAACAAGCATTAAGTCTGTTCTTCTCCACTGATACATTTCTGATATTGCTCATTAGTCGTGTAAACATGGAAACACCTTTTGTAATGAAAACAACATTTGTCGTGTGTTCTGGGGAAAAGTATCGTAACAAGGCTGTTCATGGGGTAGGTGCAGTATAGACTCATTTAGATATACCTATATCCATACTTTAGGGAAGTTGACTGGGTCGCTCCCGAGTTAATCGCACTTTCATTTTCAAGTGACATGACCATAGCCACACGGTTATGGAACTACACACACACACACACACAACACTCACACTCGGCACTCGGCTCAGGAAAAGACAAAAACAAATGCCCTTTTCTCCAACACTAACGGCCCTTATCTTTCCCTCGTCCATGTCCCTACCTACCTATACGTCCCTCTCACTCTCCTAAACATGGAAAACGATTTGCTATCCCATATGGGCTGGCCTGTGGTTGTGACTTAGTTTGGTCTTGGAAATCCGATGGAGCAAGTCTACAGCATGTTTTCAGGTGGGGACATATTCTTAAGAGAAAATCTGGAAGAAACATTTTAAGCGGTTTGAGCTTTGTCATTTTAACCACCTACGTCTGTCTGTCCATTACATATGTAGGTCCCTTCTCTGTACTAGTGACAGCAGTATATGTACGTGTGTTTTACTTGGCTTAACATGAGGGCCTCTTCTTATCTAGAAGATACAATGTATGTGGGAGCTCCTTACAAGAGAACTTATCGACAGATATGAATCCTAAAATAAAAATTTCCACCACTAAAAGACTTGGAAGCTTAACTAATGTCTACAATGTTTGTGGGGCATCTGTGAGCTAGGGACAAGAAAAAAAATGTCAGTAATTCTTATAAATGTCTCGTCAATCCTCCGTCGCGTCAATACCATTATGCATGGAAGTACCTACCTTATACTGTAAAAGGTATACATCGTACAAATTTGAGAGATGTAAAATGTCAGTAAAAGGGATGGATGAGTTGGTCCAGTCGTAGATCAATCATTTATGTTGTAGATTCTCATTTGATTTGTGAGCGGCTCTGTGGGCGTTATTGCCTGGATCTTTTCACATTTGATTCTTTCGTCGATGGTCTTTTTTCCTTGTTGGAGTCTCAACTTTGGAATATTAGTTCGATTTCGATTTCTGCTTGAAACTGTATTTGGTTATTGGAAATTGCAGGCAATTTATTATTGTGTTAGTTTATTCCAGGTAAACATTTGTCAGTAGCAATTTGATAGCTAGGTTAGATTCCTGTTGTTAAGTTGGACGCAGAGACCACATTATGATTAGGAGGTTGAAAAATGGTGGTGGTACTGGTCAGTAGGGAGCTTGAAACTAAGAGTGCATAATATTTGTGTTGACGATAATAGACATTAGAGGCTGAGTACTTCACAAATGATCTGTTGGCTGAAGGATGTTGGGCAAAGGAAAGCGTGCTGGATGATGGAGAGTGGAGTCGGTCGTTGGGTCGTGCTTTGGTGTTTGACGTACACATTTATTATGTAGAGCAGTATTAATGTCTCATTGTGTACACCACCTCCTCATCTCTTGCTGAGAATTGATGGGCTCCGATTTATGATCGGGACACAGAGATGTGATCATGATAGATAATCAGTCCAACTGGGCTCTTCACAGAGAGAAATTCCATCATATCATTTCTTATATTCATAAAGCTCAGAGACGGACCCACACTTGCTCCCCTCCCTCCCTCCCTCCATCCCTGTCTCTCTCTGTCTGTCTGTACTTTACTCACTGCCCCATTAAAAAATAACAATAGTAATCGTAGACACTATAAAAATACAGAATATAATATTTACGGCATATCTTTTACTTTGTAGAAACCACAAACACAGAACACACGTTCGATCGTTCCCTCTCCATGTATAAAAGCCCAAGTTGAAGCCAAAGTGGACCGACGACCGACGGGATGTGATTACGATTGTTAGTATTGTGGTAGATTATATATGGCCCAATATAGACAAGTGATCCGTGGCGATGGAGAAATTTATTTTCACAGTCATTTCCATTTGAATGATAAAAAAAAGTTTTTAAAATGTGGTTTTAGTGATCGGGACAAGGTTTTAACGGCTATCGTAGCAATAAAAATATTTTTAACACATGTAGATAGGCCACATTGCCGGGCGAACGACAGGAAGGGTGAGACATCTCATAAAAGATCACGTTGACATCTTTTGACTCCATTCGATTATTATTATTATTGTTATTGTTACTATTATTATTATTATTATGGGGGTTTCTTAAAATGTAAGAAGTTTAAAATAACATTCATGGGAGGTCTGCTGAACTCTACTTGCTCCACGTTCCTGGCCAGACTGAAAGCCCACCGATTATCATAAATGAACGGGGAGATCGAGACAGACAGACAGACGGACATCCTTCACATACGGCAGTCGGGGACAGAGAACACACATCGCAGTAGTACTGTTATCATTCTGATGATGACGCTCCAACTATCTATCTGTAGGATATGATGAGCGTAGATGCGGAGCGGATAAAATATTTAACAAAATCTATTAGGTACACCTACTGGAGGCTCTTGTATCTGTGGCTGGTGAGGCATGAGAGAGACAGAGAGATGATTTGAAGGGACCTATATGTGTGCATTGGACAGTGGATAGAAGAAAAAAAGACAGTGCAGAGTGGAGAGAATATGGGGTGGCAGGTGTGTCCACGAAAACTCACCCTTTTTTTTTATATAAACTATCTATCTCGTGAGCAAGTAAGTGTGCACTTGTACTTGTCCACTAACAATTATTACAAGTGAAGTCGTATCTTCCTATCTCCTCCTGTGTGTTATCTAAAGATGCATGGATGGATGTGAACATGTAATCGTCTGACACCAACCACAACTTGATTTGCAACCTCACGTTGTCCAGTTTCATCAATCCTTTCTACCCCAAAACTTGTCCTCAAGTCCAAACCAAACTCAGTCACTTGACTCACTCCTTTCAAATGTCTATTTACATAGCGTCACTCAAGAAGCATTATTGCAGGATCCCAGTAACACAGTCCTTGGTTCAAAGCAATTTGTTGCAAAAGTCCAACGGCGGCTTTATCTTATTTTTGCGTCTTGCACTTTAACCAAAGTTTAAATAATTCGCTTTAAAAAGAAAGTAAACCTGGTTGGCATTTGTACTTTTCGAAAATAGCAAAAGTTGGATTTATTCTTTCCAGAGTTAGTTAAACTAGTAGTGTTTGTACTTTTCAAAAGTAACCAAACTAATATTCATACTTTTTCGAACTAGTAAAATAGATTGGTAACTCCACTTTTTCAAACGTGACAAAAGTGTTATTTACACTTGTTCAAAATAGTACAATAGATAACTCCACTTTTTCAAAAGTAACAAAACTGGCATTTACACTTTTTCGAAATAGTAAAATTGATAACTCCATTTTTTCCAAATTAGCAAAACTGGGATTTACACTTTTTTTTAAATGTCAAAACTGGTGTTTACACTTGTTTTAAATGTCAAAACTGGTGTTTACACTTTTTTTAAATGTCAAAACTGGTGTTTACTCTTGTTTTAAATGTCAAAACTGGTGTTTGCACTTGTTTTAAATGTCAAAACTGGTGTTTACACTTTTTTTAAAATGTCAAAACTGGTGTTTACACTTGTTTTAAATGTCAAAACTGGTGTTTACACTTGTTTTAAATGTCAAAACTGGTGTTTACACTTTTTTTAAATGTCAAAACTGGTGTTTACACTTTTTGATAAATGTCAAAACTGGTGTTTACACTTTTTTTTAAATGTCAAAACTGGTGTTTAAACTTGTTTTAAATATCAAAACTGGTGTTTACACTTTTTGATAAATGTTAAAACTGGTATGTATTGCACTTTTTGGTAAATAGTAAAACTGGTATTTACACTTTTTGAAAAGCAATAATAGAAAGACAGTTGATACTTGTATTTGACGTCAAGAAATGAAGGTAAGGGAACCCTGGACTTGCGTCAGAATGCGTCTTCACTTACGCTATGCAAGTACAGTCTATAGTGTTCGGTTCAGTGTGCACTGGAGTTGCTTCGACTTCATCATGCATAAGTGAACGTATAGACATACCTATGTACAGTTTATAATACAATACCAGATTACAACAATTGAGAGAGAGAGAGAGAGGGAAATACGTAGAAAAAATGGTACTATGAAATTATTGTTCTGTAAGATTTGTCTTTATCGTAACAAGAACAACTCAATACATACCGTATTATGTACAATGTACACTCGGTTTAGGGCCAGTCATGCGTTATAAACTACTTGTACTGTCAATGTGTAATTCTGCATCCGAATTGCTTCCACAGAAGTATAACATTCAGATCCACTTGAGTCCATCCCAGGAATCTGGTACAACTTTTTTTTCCCTCCACCACATACCAACACAATATACTGAGTAAATAGCGGATTAGCGCTCGCAATTTTACTTTAATGATGAATTCCGTTCCCTGTTGTGATGGCCTATAGTGATCAATGGACCGTAAGCTGACTTTATCTGAATCCCTAAATGTACGGATAATTAACTGCATCTGACATCTAGTAAGAACATATGGGACGTGCATACTTTTAGTCGCTGCTGCTTTAGCTACCAAAGAGATTAGATGCTATAAGAATGCACACAAAGTGCAAGGTGTTATTCTGTTATTCTGTTATTCTGCAGTCCGCAGGTGCCTACGGAGTTTGTCGTAGAATGTACTTGCTTGGCTGCCTACGGACTACGGAGGACGATGGACAAGGATGGTAAATAGGAGATGAAGTCATTTCTGCATTGTTGTGACACCCCCGCTCCACTCATCCGCCGTCTGCCTCTTAAATCCATGGAAAACGGCGGACGGAATTGAAGTTTTGAATTGTGTAGGAACCAGAGTGTAATTAGAAGTAATTAAGTCTGTCAATCAAATATTTGAACTTGGATAATCACCAAATCACCATTCTTCCATCGTCATCCCAATTTATCTGTAAACTTTTGGATTCGATCATCAATACAAAAAGGATGACTTTCCAATTTTCGCCTTTTCTCTATTCTCACAGGATTTCATTAAGGACTTGGCTGCGGGTACGACGGGCGGATGGACATTTGTGGTGCATAGATAGGTACATATACATATAGTGGTAGATTACTGCATAGTTAGGTAAGGAGATGGATATCCTGTAGTAGGTACATAGCTACATATTGGCCTGGGCCTTGTGCGTGTCTAGCATTGTCGGAATGAAAGGGAGTATTATCGCATAATGAAAACCTCTCGCCCCCGTTTTCCTTTTTGTTCCATCAATGTAACCCGTGACTGCCACTTACGTGTTGTGAAAAATCAATCAGGCCTCTTATGGATTGTCAGTTGTAGCACAAGACTTTTCAAAACGGTATCATGACAAATAAGACAAAAGTTTTTCTTTCACTGCCGCACCCCTCACCTCACCTTGCTCTGTACGGAGTCTCATCTTCATTTTGGCTCCTCGGCCACGTAGTACACGCAGCAACAACAGCAGCAGTGCAACCTTACAAAGACGAGAGACAAGGGCAGAATCTCTCTCTCTCTCTCTCTCTCTCTTTGCACACTGTAATACACTGTAATTACACCTCAGTTATTCCGCACATATTGAAATAGATGCCACAATTATTTGGTTCACTGCTTTGAAAACAAAAGAGTGATCCGTACTGACTGACAAATCCATGATTTTTATTGACTCATATAACAAGTTTCTGAGGCTGCATCAACTGTCATTATTAATGACTTGACTCGAGACTCTCTCCTTATAATGGAATAATTCCTGGGCTCCTGATTAATTTTCATTTGCTCTCTCTCTCTCTCTCTCTCTGTCTGTCTCGCTCCTTGGAATTTTGGATGGGCTCTGGTGACGCAGAGTCCCACATCGAGATGGACGCCTGGACTCCTATGGGCTGGGATGAGCAGAACAGTACGAATCCAAAGAGACCAAAAAATGAATATTTTGCAGTGATGAAAGCAATAATACTGTATGTACACGATCAGTGATGACCGTGTACCTGCTCTGTATTTAAAACAGATGCTACGCTTAATTAATACCGGTTTTTCCTATTTGAGCATGGAATTGGAATTTCATAAGCATCTTCAATCTGCACTCCCGAGCACACCACGCCACACCACTGCACTCTGCACTCTGCACGTCTCCACTCGAACGTCTATACTACTATAGCCCAGCATCGCCTCCTAATCCTATGCCTCATCCATATACATATATACCTTTACAGACATTTTATCGGAGCAGAGTAATCCGTGATGACTGAAATTTTTGTTCGGGAAAAAATGCTTGGGGCGAAACTAGAACTACAACTACAATTCATCCGATGGGCACTCTCCTCAGATGTACCCACGAAACAACGTCCCAACAATCATGTTTTATTTAATTATTGAATTCATATCATTATTATTGTGCTCAAGACATCCATACAAACATGAATAATTATTCCGCTAGACTCATAGCGCCCCTATAGGAGCCACTCTGCCTATACTCATAGGCCCTGCTTCTTCATTCCAATAAATCTAAGCATTGAGCTCCTCTCTTGACTTTTCAACGGAAATCTCTCATAAGAAACAAAAAGTGTGTGTGTTTGTGTGTAAAAGGTTCCGTCTGTAAAAATTTAAAACTTCAAATAGGCAAATCGAATGCACCATCCTCCGTCCACAGTCCACAGTTGTTGTTGATTTAAAAACAAAATATTAAATAATCTTGTGACTGTGGCCGGCGACGGACGGAGTGAACTTGACCAAGACCTCCAATTCAATATTCACAATTCGTTTCCTAGCTCTAAACCATACTGCCAATTATTATTTATGACGGACCTCAAAGTACATTAGCACTGACTCACTCTACGTATGTAGGTACCTAGTCCGAGTCAAGGACAGGCAAAGCCGGCCTAAGACAATTCATACAATTTAAGCAATTTTTTATATAGATCATTTAGCATTTTACAGTATAGCGCAAAACAGCAACAACAAAAATCGAAGCAACAACAGAGAGAATAAGAATGTATTTTAACTTGTAACATATCCTGTCCACCGCAAACTTAAAAGTAAATTTCCACTCGCTATCAGTTTGTATAAGAATCATGTATTGTAGAAATGAAAATTCAAAGAGCCGCTTCGTACAAAGAAGATGCAGAGAGGTCATGAAAGTCTCATGGATTTGTACAGATATTGTATATTTATCTAGGTAGGGGCTGTAGTGAGCCTCTGACATGAAATTTATAGCTTTGAATCAAAAATTTGAAAATGACAATTTTTTATGACAAACCCTAATAAATCTTTTGAGTGGCTTTCTTAGTACTCCACATGCGTGGATTTGTACACGGATAAATCTGATTGTTTGCAATCTAGGACTTTTTTTTCAAATCTTGAAACTTGTATTGTTAGAATGGGACGATGAAGGGCTCAACGTTGCGTTGTTGGGAGTTGGGAGAGAGAAAATTGAAGTTGGGACGGTAAGCTGTGGAGATGTATCATCACTATACTATACATAGCTGATGTCAGGTGTTCTTAATTTTTACATTGTGAGCCGAGGATTGGGTGTATGTGTACAAGTACAAGTGCAGAGAGCCCAGTACTTGAGATTGCATTGCTTTACTTTGTGGTTTGTTCGTACATGTGGAGTATTATTTATGAGCAGGAACAGAAAAAGGAATGAGGATGAGGGGAACAATGGTTTTCCCTTTCCCTTTGACAATCCACTTGACAGGTTTCTGTTTCCACTGCCGTTCTCATACATACGGCCATGGCCATAGTGCCTTCTTTCTATGGATTTCCTTTTTATTATTAAATTATTATTAATATTAAAATACTTCCTATATAGGTACTTACAGACTTAGGCTGTTATATCTGTCTGCCTCTAAATTTAAACCAGTTTACAAATTATGAATTATTATGAATTTATTAGCATCTCCTCCCGTTGTTTCTGTGCGGATGAGAGTCCCGTTAAGTATTTACTTAGAGAGAAGGTCCTACAGCATGTAGTTGTAGGCGATGCTCTTCCGTCCGTGATTTGGTTTCGTGTGTGTGTGTGTGTGTGGAAAGAGGAAGATGATGATTTGGGTCTACGGGAGTGTGGAGAGATGGATAGCCGCCACGGAAGGATCATCGAAAAGGGAGTTAACACGAGTTTGACGTCTGCGACTAGTAAATAGATTGATAACTGTGTAATAGTGTAATTGTATGGTTAAATAATGGGATGGATAAACGTAAATAATTATAGGTTTAGGAATTCCTGTGGAACCGATAGGAAGTCTAATGAATGAGATGGATAGAAAAAGAAGGTGTCGAGTTGAATATAAAATATCCCCCGACTAGTATGCACACACGCTCACTCGCCCTCTCCCTCCATCCATTGTCAGTCCGAGATTGTCCAAGTCCAAGTGTGCTCTTACTACGGATGTATGTAAATGCCCATCCAGCCATCCAGCCATACCGTGGGTGAAGAAGCATTGTGGCGTAACTCCAGCGTCCTCTTAAGTTGATGCAAGTCCCAACAATCAACTTACCAATGTGTTTGTTCAAAGTTTAAATATCACTTTTATTGTTTTTCAAAAGTGTAAAAACCACTTTCATTTCTTTTGGAAAGGTGTAAATATATTTTTTACAATTTTTGAAAAGTGTAAATACCGTCAAGACCCAAATAGTGCCCCCGGGCACTATTTTAAACTTCAAGCTAAGAGACCCCGGGCACAATTAGAGACCCGGGCA
>JAQFZC010006028.1:0-13140 GCA_034695205.1 Dicyrtoma fusca
AGCTCGAGATTGATGGTTCCTACCGGTTATATTTTTGAAATTTATAATTTGCAACATTGGAAGAGAAATGGCAAGTGAAATACCTTTCGCAGCGCCTACCTTCCCGGCTCTCATAAGCCCACTTTGGTTTTCATTCGATGTGTCCGAGGAAGATAAAGAACTGTGGCTTTTGGAGCAAGAAATGGCTAATGATGTAAGTGTTGCACTTTAAATGAAATCTCCGTACTAGTACTTATTTTTAATTTAAGTGATTCAAAAAAGTAAATAGGTAAATAAATCCTAAAATCACAAATTATGTTTCATTGTGAGGAATACTTTTATAGCTTGTTACTTTATTGAGAATACTGATTGTCAATATTTTAGTTGGAACGGGTAGAACAAAAGCACAGTGATCTGTATCCTGTTGGAAAATCAGCTAATGAGGTAAAGGATTTTTGGCAGTAACTTTTTATTATGTAATCATTAATGTTTCACAAATAATAAAATACATTAGTTTACAATATTTCATTTAACTCAATTTCTTCATTATAGACGTTTGCGGATGAAGAAGATGAAGAAGACGAAGAAGAAGATGATAATGATGATGAAGAGTCAGAGTCACATGATGATGACGATGACGAAGATATTGACATGGAGACCGAAGACCAAGATTCACCCGCGTTTTAGCTCTTTTCTCCAGTGATGCTTAAAGATCAGTCAATTTTAGATCTTTTCAAGCTGAACAGCTCGTTGGTTTGTATACGGAATTAAAGTTACTGAATCAGAGTTTATTCAGATCAAAATATTACCATCTTACGGTGAAGTATGTATAAAATATAAAAAAGCTACAAATACACTCAATTGCTCATCCTACTTTCATTTTGAGATCTTTAATAAAAATATTGCCATTTTTATTGTATAGCGGTGTGAGTGGGAGTTGTGCTTCTTCATCTTAAAGCGTTCATGCTTCAAGCAAAGAATTTTGCAATTAGAAACTCGTGGAATGGATTTATATTCCTTGTTTCAGTGAATTTCGAATACATATTCATTTATCAGCACCGTTTTGTGCACATTATTTTTACAAAATTATGCCGTTTCACACTACAGAAAAACCTCTTAAAAAGTTTTGGTAGAAATAGAAGTTTGAACGATGGATTTTTTGTTTAAGTTTCTATTATTGTGCTTCAAAAATGTTTGTATTCGTGAAATAATTCCGAGATATGATCTATAGCTGCTGTCGTTGCTGTTTATTACTGAAAACCAGAACTGTTAAAAGTAGGCAGCTGTCATTTCCGCCGGATTAGTTTATGAATCCACTAGTATGTATCGTAACCGATAGGAACCTGTAAAATTGCAAGAATCAAAAGATTGTAACATGTCCAGCTGAGTGTTATTATGCTAAAATGCTAATACTCCCCTGTAGGCTCACGCCGCATGGGAAGAGTTAAGCGGGGAACGGCTAGGTAATAACCAAAAACATGATATGCCTATAAAGGACATGAAGAGCGAAAATTAATAGAAGAATATATTTTTTGCTTTGCCCAAGTGTCATTTTATTAGTTTGTATCACCATTATTGGTTTGCATTTCGATACATTACTGCCAACAATGAAATTATTATTTTCTATAATTATTCAAACTCGTATTTTTAATTTTCAAGTGCAGATAACGAGTACGATGAATATAGTAATTACGAGCACTATGTGAACTAAAATCTACAATTTACCAATTATTTATCTCTCTTGTGTTCTTTTGAATCACACATTTCCAGTACCCACGGTTGAGCAGACTACTCACTATACTATACACTATACATATAGATAAGTAGAATATGATCTTCTAGTTTTGTTTCCTAAACATCAAAATCACTTCCTTACTCGCGAGTTTTTATAAATTACAAAGTATTTATTTAATTTAAGTGGTTGTGATTTTTCCTACATTTCCTAATTTTAAATAATGTTTTTGCCCAAAAATGCAATCATAAAATTACGCCATTTACTTAATGATTTTCTTTGATACATATCCACCGGCTTGTGATCCACACAAGTATTATGTAATTTCTTTTACAACTTCTAAAATTGAGATACATCATAATTGCGAAACAATGAATGACTTGTATATACATTTACTTTTTTTCAATTTTTTGTCAAAATATATCCTAAGATCTGGTTGAAAATTTTAATCTTACACGTTCGTTTAAACTGTCTTTCACCTCTTTAAAGGACAAGGACAACAGCGACAGGACGACTGAGTGTCGAATATTCGCATTTTTATAATCGATAAATGCTATAACGCATAATCAAATCTCATCTAGTACATCTGTAATAATAATAATATCTCAATGTCGTTGTATAGCCATGTGACACAACATACAGCAAGTAAACAATTAAAAGTATATTATGATAATCATAATGTGGCCAAACAAAACTAGAACATTGCAACTAAAAGTGTGTCGTACCTACAGCAATTTAGAATACATAAGCATTAGAATACCTACGCGCATTCAAATGCAAAAATAACAGGCAAGACTGACAGTAGGATTAATACATAGGTAGTTTCATCTGAATCCTTTGTACTGACAAAGACATACCTAAATAGATACAAAAGTAAATATTTACTTTACAGAATTATAGAGTAGAATGAAACAGAACTCAGCACCGAGAGTACGATAAATTAGAATTATTGTAAAAAAGTAAATAATCAGGTATAACAACGGCAAACAGCAGTATGTAATAATTACGCAGGAGGATATTAAACAGGAAAGAGATGCAAAGACGAGACGAAATGTATCTCTGAATTATGAAAATTATGAAATAATAAGCACATATAAATAATTCACGTTTACATACACAATAAGACAGTTAACAGTTTAAGATGAGTTACACAGAAGACTTCCAAGTTGAAAGTGAAAACTAGTTTTTCCAACCTACACATTAATGTTCGAAAGATATCGTTGTAAGCTTCTTAAGTATTTTTCCCAGAAAGCTCTTGCTGCTCAAAGTAGTAATGGGGAGTATTTAAGTAATCCTGAAGTGGCTTAGGTAGAGGTAGTGTATTTAGTAGATCTCGGCGTACACATTTGAGTATCACGAACCTGAAGATGTAAAACAAGCATAGTCAGTCTTTCAAATTCATGAGTTCTGCAATCCCACCATAAGGAAGCATATAAGAAAAACGAATTATGGTAGGAAACTTGCACACCTACTCCAACAACAGCTATAGCCATAAGCTGTTGCAGGATTGCAGGTCTATTGCTATAGCAAAAGCAGAAGAAAAACAGAATAATTAATTAAATAATTAAATAGCTGACGTACCTGCACATATGCTGAAGAGATCTGGGATGCCGAAATCGACTGTAAGGATGAAGAAGCTGTACCTGCATTGGCCCAAGTACTGGTCTTCGATGCAGAAAAAATAAGTACCTGCCTGATCTAGAATGCGCAACGGCCTTTTCAACGAACTCTACTATGGTAGCAGCTTTAAAGCGAGTAAGCGGACCAAAACTAAAATTTCCCTAAAATTGAATCATAATAATTTTATAAATTACAGCATTCCAAAAGTAAAGCTTGCAAGGTTAACATAGGTACTTTTTATATGTAGTTGCCCTTTTGCATTAGGTATATATCTAAAAGAAAATGGTAGTATAATACAATAAGGTATATTTTTTACCTGATCATGCTCAATACGAACATGGCGAACGAGACCGTTCAATTTAAAGGTAAGGGAGAAAATATAATGAGAGTCACTACTGTCACGCACAATAAATGACCCATCTGGTTCTCCTCGTAACAAATCTTCTGCTTCATCGCTCGCTAATGGGCCCCAATACCATCCACACTGCAATGAAAATGGATTAAAATCATGATCATTTTAAGACGTGATTCATCAAATAAAACAGACAGTTTCATTTGCACGTCAAAGTTGGACTTTGACGGACAGCCCAGGGATGATGTATCTCGTCTGTGAATCTATGTCGAAAAATCAATAAATAGAACTCACATCTTTAACTTTCTCAATACTCGCCCGAAAATCTCTTGGTTCAAGGGGGCTGGGGTGTTCCGCCATAGGAATTTCTTCAACTAAATCGGGAGGAGGAGGGGGAGGAAGAGCACGGCTGACCAGGACTAATTCACGATCAGTGTCAATCCTATAAAATAGACATAGGTATACTTACACGATATTGAAAGCGGAACAGTTTCAGTTTCAAAATTGAAACTAACCAACAGGGTAATGAGATAAATACGACATATGTTGCCTCGCACGTACTTATTGAATCATAATCAAATACTACGTACTTAGGGTCGTTGTTAGATGGTAGTTGAACAGTCTTTGATTTCGGTCGATTTCGTCTGAATAGGTTTAGTAGGGTGTGTCCAAAATTGCGTTTTCCCTTTGAATTACTAAATTCTCCTAGTTGGGTGGATTGAGCTTCGGTAGCTGTAATTGTCCATAAATAAAATTACAAATATAAATCATTTCAAACGGTTTACTGAAATCAAAGGAATAAAAAAATCATATTCGACGTGTTCAGGACTAGAAAAAAAATTGAAAGATATGCTGCCCATAAGTATTACTGTCTCACTCACACTGAATAAGCTTTCGCTGATTTAAGGTATTTTGATTATCGATTTCTACACTACGACTTCGTCTTTTTTTGCTCGAGCGCATTTTATCGCTTGTAACATTTTCGTTGTTGTTCCTTTCACTCAGTCTTGAAGCGGGGTTAGTTTTAGTCGTACTTCCAAAGCTTATTTTCTTTCTGCTCCCGTCTTCTACTTCCCCGCCTTCAAAGTTTGGGACACTTGCAGTATTATTTTGTGTATGGTTCAGCACCGTCCTTTTATTTCGAGGAGCTCTCCTCGTCACATTGTTTTCCTCCCGAAGGTCAACCATGAGACCGCTGCTATCAATATTACAGTTTTCATTATTTACTGTTTTACAAGGACTATGGTTACTGCTGCCTCGTTTCAATTTCCCCTGACTCTTCCGGCAGTTGTTCGATGACTGAGTATCAATGAATCTGCTGGACTGATTCTCCACACCGTCCTGCTCGAAGACTTTTGTATTCGTTTTGGTTTTTGTATCCGTCGTTAGACTATCAACAGGTAATGAGTAAATATCGCACTGGAAGGGAACATTGTAACACACATCTAAACTATCAGCGGCATCCGAATTTTCCGCACCGGTTTCTCTTCCCACGGGTAAATTATTACTCTCGTTTACTGCCGCTGCTCTACAACGTCTACAACTACACCTGTCCAATTTATTCACCGTAGACGATGTGGATATCTTCTTACGCACTAGCACACTATTTGTTGTTTGTATTGGATTTGTCTTTGAATTTGAAGGGTCGACACATCGTTTAAATCTAGTGTCAACTTCAACTTCCCAACTCATTCCAATCCCACGACCAACACAGCTAACACTAACAGGATTCCTATACTGTGTAGCCTGGGTAATCGTGGACAAAGCATCAGAATTGGATTTTCTTAACTGACTACGATAGGGAGAATCCTGCGTTTGCTTATAACTTTTTCTTCGCCTATTTTCGACGAGGTAGGAAGGACTTCTTAAACATCTAAGGTCTGAGACTGAATTCGATTTTTCGAGGTATTCCCATGAGGTGCCTGTACTTATTGTGTCGCTGCTATACGAATGCCCTATAGAAATCAGAATCATACGTCATCTGAAATTACATATTAAAATCCCCCTTTCATATAAGTATTTAGTATGTTCACATCACAGTCCACAGTCACAGTCTATGAATCATTTAGCTGTTATGTCAGCTTATTATTTTCACATTCATAATCCATATCAGTGCCTATCACAAGGCGTTTCTGATTTTTCTAAAACGGTACGTATAAAATAACTAGTATTCACAGTTTCACAAAATTACATATACATAACACTCTTTATGCATGCTGGTTCTCTAATCAGTGTTCTATGATTTCATTTAAAGTTCACTAAACAGTTGTATACACTGTGCAGTGCCTGCAACTTTAAAAGGTATCAAAGAACTAGTTCTGAGAAAAAGAAAGAGTGTTTCCACCTGGATGTAAACTGTCAGTGCTCCTGTCAATCTGTAATAAACAAAGCAACTATCGGCTGACTTTTGCATCCGGATGGATGGACACATGCACACAATCAGATATTTAAAAGGACGAGACTACAACTTCCGTGACTCTTGACTGAATCTAATTTTCTAGGTTTGTATTCTTTCTACCTCGTTAAAAAGTACACAATAGGGAAAAACCTACTCCGAATAATTACCCCTAGCGAAAATACAGTTTTTATATAAATAGACGCAAAAAGATAGAAGTTAATTACATACATTGTTGTATCACAAAATAAGAAGTATCTCGGGTCATTTATTTTGCCATTTAAACTTAGCTTATTCAGCATTAATTGAATTTAAAGAACGAACGGCTCCAAAAATTTTTCATTTCATTTCGCTGATAGTTTTTGTAGTCACAAAAATACACCATCGTATTAAACAGTCTGCGAAACATTAGATACTGAAAAATAAATACATAAGTAGCATACTATGTAGCTAACATTTTTTCAATATTATTTTTACTTCATACCTATTCAACCTGGAGAAGCGCCGAATGAATTAAAAGATAAAAACTGAAGATTGAAAACTCCTTAGTTCTTTCATTCTGGCTAATAGGATGTCAATGGCTCAGCACATTTTGTAAAACTTCCTTCTATTATGTTTTTGTATATACATCAATGTAACGTAATTACTGGAAACGAAATTCCTGTTATAAGAGACGCATACTACCTACAAAAGCAATAATGGCTGAAATTCAATTCCTAATAAATATAACTAACTCAAGTTCAATAAAATTTACGTGTTGCTAGGCACGTACTAATGCAATTGCTAATGGGAAAGACACTATATAGAGATACCGTATTTAAAGGCACTATGTTATATAAAACACTTTTCGACCTAATAAAACCTAAAGTTATGCTTCGCAGCACAACTTCTAGCCCTACTAAATTTCATTTTGATTTTCTAGCCTTCAAGAGGTAATAATTAAGCGTGCTAACTGCTAAGTAACTGCCTATAAGAGTGCGCACGAGCTGCTAATTGGATGCTAATAAGTTTTCTGTCTTCCAACTACGTGGTGATTAAATCAACTAATTAAATTTCAACAGCTCCTAGCACTAGGCTTCACGATTCCTTTGTTAACAAAATTTTCAATTAAACAGAGACAGTCGAAAAGAGGAAGCCGCTAGGTACTGCCATCAAAGTCTATTCTATTCGATAATTACCTCTGTATATACATATCTCAGGAGAGTGCTAATAATGCCATCAAAAACTACCTATTTTGGTGTTCTATTTCCTGAAAGTCATTCCTAACACTGATCTAACATGTTTCCGCATGTACTCTCATTGTAATTTTGTTAGCTACAGTGATATTTTGTAGATTGGAAGCTGTGTCGTAACTTGATTTTTGATCTATTTTAATATTAAGACTATGGGTTGCAAACCGTGAACCTGAGCTGATTGGAAACGATGGAGTGGAGGCTTGAGATCTTACGTCGTTTATACCAGCTGGTGAAGGGATCAAAGTGGCAATAATCATCGCTTCATTCAGAATGTTGTACGAGACTTTGTCCGCAAATTCTTTGATACATTTCTGTAAAGGATTCTTCCGGGCCTCTGGATTAGTATTTGCATTTGCCGAGGGTGATAAATCCCGAAATAGTACAGGTGGCGGTAGAGCTGGATTATCTTGGAATTCTGGTGGGGGTGATATTGCTAGCAATTCATCCTCACCTCCTCTTCTCATATTAACAACAGTGTGAGATCCAATCTTTTCAACTGGTCTTGGTAGTGGTGAAGCTATTTCTTTTTTTTATTCCGATTCTAAGTGGTGACAATCTGTTAAAAGAAAACACAGAATTTAGTGTTTCCGTTTCAGACTTAAATCCTAAAAACCTCTACTTATTTTTTTTGCCCTTAAACCACAAACATCACTAAACATTATATGTACCACACCACAAACTAAAAAAAAACTAAAAAATAAAAATACTGCAGGTACCACATATGTACATCTGTGTCTTATTATTACATCGATTGTGGGTAGTATGAGAAATCTTAGACTTTCATTTCATGCCAAAAAATCTACGCGTCAAGCTAATATATATTTAGCAAAGAGTCACGGAAATCCTAGAATCAAATCCCAATCGTACCTGCTTAATAGAAAAACTTTCAAAAACAAATCAAACCCAGTTTGTAATCCATCACCAGCCGCCCACACCATACGTACTAGAGATTCAAAATTTGCAACTGAATCCACAGGAAATGACACACTTAGAAGTATACATTTCCTTCTTCTTTTTTAAAAATAAATGCCACAAATTCAATATTCGTGTGCCTTCCTGAATATACTTCAATTAGTGAAAAAAAAACACTCCCATGATTCTAATTAAGACTTCTTATTTCTTAATTTGTGTAAAAATAGTAATAAATGCATAGGCACATTACCTTCAAACTTTAAGTATCTAAACTTTTATTAAATCCTATTATGATTATGATTTAAGTCAACTGTCTAATAACCGAATAGGTACATGTTTGCAATCTAATACTGGGACTCCTTATATCAATGATACTAACATTAATATTATATTATACTAGACCCTGTGCACAGTGTATCTTGAATTATTTACGGATTAACGACAATAAGCTAATAAGCTTTCATCTCCTACCACTTTTCAATACATTATGTATAGGTAGGTAAGTTAAGTATACAGTCGAATTAATCCAGCAATAGAATTAGTTGTGGTAGCACTGAGATGTTTTCAGCTGTACGGAAAAATATGAGTAATATTAATATGCACCTAAGCAAGATTACGAATGACAAATGGAATTACGATTACTACGGTTGGATTAGGAATGACTTATACAACTACCAGACAAAAACAAACACAAATGTGATCACTACATAACTACCTATTCAGCGTTCCTATGTATGAACCATTCAGTGTTTTCGATCCCATTCAAAAATCTACTTGCGATAATTAATCAATTAATAAACCTTTTTCCTAATTAGCAGGTGAAGCGTAGCGTACACAAAGAACACACAACATCCTTACGAATTAGCGACAGGACACAATACAAGAAATAAGTATTCAAGTTTTAAAAATGAAAAATCATATTTTACATATTACAATTTTAGAATAAGGAGATTATAATTTAATTACGTCTACTATACTACAATATAACAATAACTTAAAAAACTGGATTGTAAAATTACAAATTGTAACTTACCAATAGGACGCTGAAGATAATTTTTTGCAGCCTTCAATTAAGTATGATTACAGGACATTCACACATACTTCGTTGCCCGTATTCGTATCCCATGAATAATAAATTACCAAAATAATAACACCTAACCGTATAGCCAATGTTGGTAAACTTAGTTCTCAATTAATTAACAATTAATGATGATGATGATGATGACTTTTTACGAGGAAATTGGCAAACATTTTTGCTGATCGAAATACCCTGCAAAATATGTCCACAATACAATCTTTGGAGCATATAAATGATAAGGTGCAGAAACTGAATATAGTTTTGGCACCCTACTCCAACCCACAACTTTGAATACTGATTCAATTAGGTAAATCTTACAATTGTATACAAATTCAATAAATGTCTTGAGTCTTGACTATGAAAAAATAAAGATTATTTTTTTTTGCCAATACTCCCTAAAAAGAGAAAGCAGAGCAAAAAGAGAGACAGAGTAGAGAGAGATAGAAGAGTAATAATAATTGAAGATCGACTTTGTGCGACTCTACGGAATACGATACGAGAGCTAAAGTTTTGAGAACCCTAATTTAGTTTCGATTCGCCGCAGTTTGCGTCACTCCATCATTGGGATTGGGAGCAGAGAGTAGAGGCTGGCAAAGGCAAAAAACACACTTCCACAATAACTCTACATATTCTACACAAAATAATAATACACCAAAGACTTCCAAATGCTACCTGTACATCCTGACTCTAAAGATGCTGAGAGGTCTATAGGGAAATTTCAAACCTGCTGTTATTATTGAATAGGACTCTTTTATGGCTCATGCAAGCCAAGCTACACCACTTCTCATTATTATTGAACCAAGTGTATCAAATGAGTTTTGCCTTCCATGACTTCAGCACAAGCAAAACGGCACCTGATGCAGTAGACATGTAATCACATATGTATAATTCTATATTGCAGACACAATGAAATAATTGGACACTCATACCATCCTCATAATAATCTAATAAAAACCTCTCCTTCAATTATGAACTTCTTTGTGGAGTACTGTAGTACATAATCAAATTCATGTCTGGACCAACTGGAGGTTGAATGAAATAGTAGGCTTACTTGTGAGTTCCAAAAAACTTTTTGTGTAACTTGTAGGTATGTATGTATAAATGCATTGTCAAATAAACTGAAAGGAATCTCAAATATTAATTTTACCTGAAAATATAGTTTATTCTTTCAAATTGTACACGTAATCCTCCTTACAAGTAATCGCCTTGAAATTTTGCTTGCGCTAGCAATGCTTTTCTCATCATCATTTCATAACTTAAAAAATTCAGTGTGTAGAGCATAACTGAGATGTTAGTTGTCTCCATTGTCTTCATCGGTACTTTGATCTTCATTAGATTGTATTCGTACACGTTTAGAAAAAGGTTCGTCAGAGTCAGCAGCTTCATTTTCATCGACTTCACTGAATTCAGTGGTATCCTCTAGTTCTACAGTGGATTCCGCTGAGTCTGAATCTGAACCTTCATACAAATCACCCGGTGTTGTAGAAATACCCCAAGAAACTCCTTGAATATCAAAAGCATTATCGCAATCGGCAGACTCGTCAAATATTGGCAGAGACTGAGATCCTTTGGGAATTCGGATTTTAAGGCGCTTCTTACAGTCCTGAAAATCGTTCCAATTATTTAGTATAATAGGTAAACTAATTTGGCGGGGCAATAATTTGCAACTAAAAAAATGCTGAACAATAACTTTTTGGATTATTACATTTACAATCCCTGAAACTTCAGATAACTCCAGACGTTTACAGAATCCTTCTTGGGTAGTCCAGCCCTCGGAAAATTGTGCCTTTGATTTTGAAGTTGCAGGTTTAACTAATAGTAATGCAGCCTTAGCTTTGCGCCCAACTGCATCGACGTCCAAAACGAGCAATGGATCATTGACCAGCAGCGATAGCAAGCTTCGAGAAAATGGGTTGACAACTAAAGAATCAGCCGGTTCAGTTGAAACGACGTCAGAGGAAAGAATTGTTGTAAATATCCAATTCGAATTAAAGTCTAAAATTCTTCTGATAAATTCTAATAAATTTAAAGCTGACTTCTGAGCATTTTCAGGTGAACTATAGAAAATTAAAAGTAAGTGATGTCATGTATTTCCTTAATATGCATAAAATGTAGTAGAAACAAATGCATAAGTAAATTAAAATCTATTAAAATATGTAAGCTATCACAATAACGTACCCTTTTCTTCTCATAGCAGCTGAGATTGCATGCGTTAATATCAGCCCAAAAGCGGCGTAAATTTTAGTTTTTGGTACATTCCCAGACAGTTCATTTGATGCGAGTTTGAGGTTACGAAGTATATCGCACGTCAACAGCAGTAATTTCCGTGCTCTAACTGTTCCTTTTAGCTTCTTCATCTCTTTCACACATTTTCTAAAACGACACAAGAAACAATTCGAATTCAAATTATTTGTTAACTTTAACCTTGTAATAATATAAAATATAATGAACTGTTAGATCAACACGTTTCTACCTCTCAAACTTCCGTGCCACTCGTAGAAATTCATACAATTCAATTTCTTCTCTCAGAACTAAGGACGCAACATCCTCTTTTATTCCATCTCCCCATTTGATTTTCCTGAGCTTCTTTCCACTTACAGTACTTTTACTTTTGTTAGTTCTTTTGCCAACCAGGGTATTTGTCCCAGCCCCTGGGATCCCGGGCTTCGTTTCGGTCATACTGCAGGCACTGTATTCTTTTAGACCTTTAGAAAAGATGTCATTTTAATTAGTACAAATTATTTAATCAAATTGGGAATACACAACGAAAAGGTTTCTTATTCATTCATCATGTCTAAAAATGCATCTTCGTTCATTCTTTTAATTTCCTGTGAACCTGCTCCTCCTTGAAATGATTAGTGACATAAAGGTAATATGAAATAATTTTCAATAAAATTCTAGCGCAAACTAAATAAATGAAGTTATAAGACAGAAAAACGCCCTACGTATGCCGAAAGAAACAAATGACAAATCATGACTAAAAGTGACACTGGGGGCAAAATGTACACGTTCAACCTTTCAAATCAACTCAAATTATTTATTCCATTCCAAGATCCTCACCTATTCTGAGCATCATTAACCTAAGGTGTTGGATGTGCATAGGAATATCATATCATAAGTGCACATTTGACATTATTCCCAAGTCACAAGTCTTTGCCAACCATCAACCATTAACATCTTGCATGTGCGATTTGCTCTTTTCACTCATGCTTTTGCCTAAAACCTTTCACAGATTGATCATTTGCCTCCAAGAGGAGATTTTCGGTGTTTTGTTTCCTACTAAAAAAAAATCATGTCTACGTTACTGAAGATGGTATGAAGTAATGAAGTATGACCTATTCTAAACTATTAAGTATTTCAACCTACGTAATGACAAATGATAAAAAATACCTACTGCCCCACACCTCACATTTAAAGGGTTGGATTGCAGACCTGGTCGCACAGAGCCACTCCGACCCAGGCCACTCCGACCCTTGTTGCCAAACTGCCGGAGTGGCTTGGGCCACTCCGGCCTGTATATCTTAATGGGCCACTCCGGCCTCTATACTTTAACGGGCCACTCCGAGCGCCACTCCGGAGGCCACTCCGGCCTCTATACTTTAATGGGCCACTCCGGAGGCTACTCCGGTCTCTATACTTTAATGGGCCACTCCGGGCTATGTGTAACTGAGCCACTCCGGCTCTGACCTGGAAAAAGTCATAGTTCTATTTTAACTGTTTTTGAAGTCAAAATATGCTCAAAATCAATTTCAGAATATTTAAAACGGTTAAAGGCGCAAAACTAATTTAATTTAAATACATAGTTCAGTTTTAGTATTTTTGTAGCGATGAATATAT
>JAQFZC010006029.1:0-13138 GCA_034695205.1 Dicyrtoma fusca
TTCCTGATTTCGACCAGTAATCCGTTTTAAAATTGGTTTAAAAATAAAAAAGTTATGAGCAAAAAATTGAAACCAAGTCGATTTTTCCCATGCTTACAATGTGTTAGTTTTTTGCTCATAACTTTTCTGTTTTTGAACCGATTTCAAAACTGATCACTGTGCTCACTCCATGCAATTTTCTACAAAACGCGTTATAACATAATTTTGCGACTCTGCTGGTTTGGGCTGGGGAGGGGGGGGGGCTTCAAAGGTTATGTGCCACCCTGTACTTATTGGCCTTCGGAAAGAACAATTAAATGAAGTCAACCTTTTTATTACTGTTATCACGCATGTAAAGTGATGCAAATGAAAAACATTTTAGTAAACGCAGGACAGGATTTTATCACTGAAGGTTTGACAAGCGTGCCTTGAGAATGATTTTGTAAACCAAACAAGGCAGCTTGGAATTTGTGGGCGGAAAGAAATACGTAATTGAACTTAGGAAAAATTAAATAATAATCATATTACATTGACTACCGCTTCAACTACCCACATATACGGATACAGCATGGATAAGTAAACAAGGAAGTACGTACGTGCGGATATATCTAAACCTAGGTATCTACTTTAAAATAAAGTAAATCAGGATTTTAAAATTTTCAACAGGTGTAATTACACCTGTAAAAAAACGTTTAACATTTCGAAAAGGAGAGAAACATTTGATAAGCATTTATCAAAAGTTCAAATAATGGTTTCAGCATTCTGGAAAGGTGTAAAGCAGGAACAAATAAGCATTTTAAACTGCAAACAATGATTTTGACGTTTTGAAAAGTGCAAATAAATAAATAGTCTTTCAGGAAGTGCCTCATAACTATATCCCATGCTAGGTTATAATCGTTTACAGTGACCTGGTTAAGCCCTGAGGTCAACTAAATTTGATGTACCTACTATTATTTATCTTTGAGTCTACAATTTTTAATGTCACTTGAAACTGCTGCATTCATTTCATTTTGATAACCTAAAGCCTAGAATTTTGAATGTGAAAATAAAATATAAAAATAAAATAAAGCTACAACAATGACAAACTTCAACACTGTGATCGTGATCGTCATGCACCACTGTCCGGATGGCGTGGAGAATGTACAAAATAAATCAATACTTTTTTACAACCTAAAGTCATGACTTTGACAATTTTGGTTTTTGATCAGTGTAAATTGAAATGTAAAAGTGAATTATCGGGAGAGATTGCAATTCAAGAAAATGTGGCTATCCAATAGGATCTACCGTGAAGCTTCTAATAGAAGGCGGGGATCGAAATGAGTTTTGTAAATAGTATGCATTATTTATAACTTCTAATAGCCGGAGGGTCTCTAATAAACGGCGGAGGTCGAACTGAGTTTGACAAATAGAAGACCAGGCCTTCTATTAAAAGCGTTACTGTAATTTATTTTCCAAATCAAACTAATTATTTTTGAAAAAATAGTGCATACTAAATGTTCAATGTACCGTACATACAGTGATTTACGTAGGTACCTGAACTGTAATACTTACGTACTCTGAACGATCCAGAACTGCCCTTCTTCAATTAGCGACAGGTGAGTGTATGGTATGTACGGTAGGCCGCGCAGGTTTTAGCCACTCGTAGTGACTATACAAGAAATGCGTACCTGTAGCTAATTGCTAAATAGATGTGGTTTCGTTCTAGAGTAATGCTATTATTTCCACAATATACCTGGAAAAATTATTAAGGCCGCGGAATTATTCCCTTTTTACCGTTCAGGAGAAATAAATTTTCGAGAGAGAGAATAATAAGTAAGTAATTTGTAATTTGAGTAATGTTGCACCTCAAATAGTGTCGAATTGCTTAAAAAAGCTGCGAAACTTCCACCGCGGCAAATTTGAATAGTTCCGAGACTGGAACTTTCTTTTTTTCGATTCAGTCAGGATCAGTAGCAGGATCAGAAAGTAGAAAATATGTCCGCTGAGTACAAATTTTCTACTTTCTGATCGTGCTACTCTTAGAACATTGAAAAAAAATTAATTGGCTGTTTTGGATATACAAAAGTACCATAACCAGCAGGATTCCACATGCATTTATTTGGTTGCTGTTGGAGTGGATAAAGGTATTCAAAAAATACAAAAAGTTATTACCAAAGAGTTAACTCCGTAAAAAGTGTGGTTTCTGTCCTCTAATTGGATGTTTCTTGGTACTACGGATTCTAAGCGATTGTCGACCACTATTCTGAGGTAACGTAGATATTATTTACCTGAAATATATATTAAGAGCGATAATGGTTTATTTTGCAGCACATTTAGCAGTTTGGCATTTTATTGTTGTTTTTTGGCATCACAAACTACACAACACAAAACGAATTTTCTATCTTTCAGATTTCCCTCGACCAACCGATGTAAGTTGTATTCAACGCAGATTTTGAGCTTTTCAGACCATTACAAGGACTGTTTTTAGGATACTCAATTTTCTGTAATGCGGTCACTTTGAAGAAGGATTAACATAAATATTGATTAAATGATTGATTGCACTATAATATCACAATACAGTTACTCAAGAAAAACGAAAAAGAAAAATTTAGTAATGCGGGCAGTTTTGTTTGCAATAACTCCTTGGCATGGGTTTACTGAATGCATCGTAAAGATAAAGGGACGGGCGAAGAGGATTTGTCGTCCGGTAGCAACAGTTTTGTAGAGTAGAAGCCTTTGCAAATGTATCAATAATGCTACATACTGGAATCAACTACCTCTCGTGCTGCACCAGCTAGCGATGTGTTCAACCAGGTCGTTCCCACGGATTCACATTCATAAGTGTCAACTAAAGTGTCAATAGAGCAATGCAGTAATGCAAGAAGGGCAGTGTTTGATTTTTAACATCCTAATGAAACTTAAAAATTCAAGCTTCAAATTGCTGCTTTATGATCTATTATTGTCGAAGCAGATCTCAGGCGCAATCAATTGATTATTACAAGAGATGAATCATAATCAGCAATATCCATGATGCTTCTTTAGTTTCTTTTGTAGACTTTATTACGTGTATCATTACATCATAATGAAATAAGAACAATATTTGGTAGTGGTATAGACTATACCGTATAGTGCCAGACGTTCCAACCTTCGACCTCCATCCTCGTCGGTTCTTCATCCTCGTTGTCTGAGCCAGCTCCTTACTACACTTCTCTCCGAAAGGCACATATTCCATGGCTGTAGGTACGATCGTGTAAAATGTAGATACATCAAAACTGGAAAAATGCAGATATCCTATCTTTCAAAAAATGTAGGTACTCTATTTTAGTAAAAATATTGATATTTTATTATTCCAAAAATGTAGGTATTTTATCTTGGTAAAAATAAAATCTAAAATGGTAAAAATTGAATTTATGTATTATTTTGAATTAATGCTTTAGTGCCATAGCTTAGCTCTTCTGACTTCCATTTACGTCGGCTCCGTGTTCCCAGAGTCAGTCCCTCGTTTCTCTCCTTTCTAAACCGTACTTACTTCTCGACTGTAGATACGATTACCGAAAAGCTTCTAATAGAAGGCAGGACTTCCAATAGACGGCGGGGGTTAGTTAAATTATTGTAAATAGAAGGCGGGTCTCGAATAGACGGCGGGTCTCTAATAAACGGCGGGGGTCAAAATGAGTTTTATTCTTGATTTCAAAAATCCATATACCTATTCTATTTATGCAAAATTTCAAATTAGCGACTTTTGCAAAAACTCATGCATGCAATTTATTTAAAAAATAATATTCGGAATTTTTTACTTATATTTCAAGCAAATATGTTTACGGGAAAGGCCGTAAAAAGTTCAAATTATGCTCTATTATGCTTTCTGAGGTCTCTGTTTGAAAATGTAATGTTTATATATTGCATTGTTATATACTTCTAAAAGCTTAAGATCCTTAAACTTAGCGTATTATCCGTCAATTTGCTTTTTTTGCTTTTTAATCGTTTCGGTTGCCTTATTTACTACGCTTTTTAACGCAATTCGGTTACGTCCGGAGCTCCATTAGAGTTGAGCATAATATGCTGGGTTGCGGTTCATTGTTTCATAATATGAGTTAATGTTTAGGTGGGTATACCTGCCTATGCGATAACAGAATGTGTGAGGTGTAGTATACGTATACCTAGGCTACACCTCACACATTCTCTTATGGAGGTTACACAAAGACAGTATAAATGAGGGTTTCATGATAAAGAAAAATGATTATTTAAACAGTAAAAAAATAAATTGAAATATTACAAAGACTAAGGATGATTGATTAATTAACTTGTGCGACGGTGGGAATGAAAATGGGATGAGGAATGTGAGTACGAATTCGATTGTGAATACGAAAATCTGTCTTTCTGTCTGTCAGTCAGGGAGGCAGGTAGGGATTTTTAGTGTACACAGCGCTGTGTACCTGCATGCGCAAGTTGGTGTTGGCTGGTAGACCTTACCTTAACTAACTGGATTCCTACATACATACGTAGTGGAGGCTTGATGACCGTCAGTTTTTGAGTGATGATGCAAGGAGAAGTAGCTTAACTTGGAAGGTAGGTACGATGCGATGGTTCAAGGTATAAAGGAGGAAGGTAGTAAGCATTTTATTTTATAGTGTAATACTGTGGTAGACTGTCTTTTCATATGTATGCGGGTAATAAGGAAGCAGAAACGAAATTTTCGAAGGAAAAGATGCACATCAACCCTGTCCACAGCAGCCACAGAGAAGTGTCAGTCCTCCCATGAGATCGACCGAAGCACAACAACAGCCCACAACCAACAACAAAGCCGATGATATGTATTTACTTACCAAGAATTTTTCTGATCAAAACCAGTCTTCCATTCACTTAAGTAATAATCTCATAATTAAACTTGAAAACATAGATCAAGTTTCTCACTATCTAATTTTGCACGTCGTTCAGACAGTTGCTCACTTACATATGCGATTACTGTAGTCTCCTTTACCTACCTGAACTCCTCACTGGGTCAGAGGCATTACGTATTGTGCACTGGTGACTTCTGACTATTTCGTCGTATGCATGCCTATACATTTATCGTGGGTGAAAAGGGAATGTGGTGGAAGTCCAGTCGCCGATTAAATACATTGTGTCATAGTCCAGCGATCATTTAACGTCATTTTGAAGGAAGCTTCAGCAGGCACCTTTTTACCTGTGGGCTGTAACACAGAGCGTAAATACCACAGCTCCGCTTTTTTGAAAAGTGTAAATGCCGTTTTTACTATTTTTAAAAAGTGAAAATCCATTTTTACTCATTTTGAAAAGTGTAAATGCCATTTTTAAACATTTTGAAAAATGCAAATGATATTTTAACTACTTTTGAAAAGTGGTAAAATAACATTTTTGCTCTTTTTGAAAAGTGAAAGGCTTTTTACTCTTTTTGGAAAGCGCAAATACCATTTTTAATACTTCTAAAACGTATGTATTAAAGGGGAATACCTATGTACAGTTTTTGTAAACTTATTTACAAAGTTGATTGTTGGGACTTGTGCCAAAATAGCAATAATGGGACGTTGCGTTGGGCTTACGTCACAATGCTTCTTCAACCACGGCCACGTTACGTATGACCTATGTACCTACTACCTAGGTTACAACAATAAATTCCGCTAGCCTTGTGTATGTATAATCTCTGCTCGCCGTTTGAATCAAGTGTGTGAATCTTTGAGGAATTCTTCCTTTCTGTTGTATATGTACCTGTTGTTGTTGTATATGTACCTACCAGCTTACATAGCTGTTACAGTCTTATGATTGCAATTGAAATTGACTGCTCTGTAGATTTTACTGAAAAATCACTTTTAGCATAAAATTTAATAAAGGAATCTTATTTCAGGTGAAGAAAATATTTTTGATGGTCTTCTCATGCCAAAAAAGTGTCCTTCTATAGTTTTACCAAGCAGTGCTTTAGCTTCTGTCGGCTACTTGCAATGTATGGGGGATATTCCGTGTCACAAGTATGCGTTGTACACACTGATTCTTGAACATTTCCCTTCGGGAGCACTGAAGTTTTCCTTCAGGAGCGCTGATTGTTGGATCCGGTTCTATCTGCTGCGTCTTGAACCTGCTGATGGGGCAAAATAGGAATAATAGTTACCTAGTTGAAGCTGCAACGCAGAGTCTGTTCCATCTGACTAGGGGCTGTCCATAAATAACATTTGCAAAAACTTCGAATTTTGAACCTCTTTTGTCAACATAGGGCGTTTACATGCATCTTAGCTAGTTCTAGACCCCTCCTCCCACTCCATCACTTCCAAATATTATTAATTATAACTGGATCCAACAATCAGTGCTCCCGAAGCAAAACTTCAGTGTGCCCGAAAAGAAATGTTCAATAATCAGTGTGCACAACGCATACTTGTGACACGAAATATCCCCTATAGTATTGGAAGAATTTATTTATATAGATGGAGTGTACTGCACACGTCAACAGAACTACTTTGGAGCTGTCCATAAATGACGTTTACAGTTTTCGAACATTTACACCCATCCTCCCCCAAAAGTGTGCATTTTTTAACATTAGCGTAAACGGAAGCTCCAACCCCCTACCTACCGTCGTTTGCAAACGTCATTTATGGACAGCCCTTTTCGAGCCCTGCACACACACATTTATGTACTTACCATCAACTTATTTGTTCTAAATTACACGAGTGTTAGTTGTCAGTATCTTGTAAAATTATCCCTCAACGTTACTATCATAATCATGACTCCTTCTTACTGTTATGTACCTACTTCTCCTTCTTGTTGTTTTTCTTCTGGGTGGAGAAATCTAATAAATAGGTATATATTTATAATAAGATATAATACTACTATATCTAATAGTATTATATCTTGGGTTTTAAAATCAATCATCATCAATTTTTATACTGAGGCAAAAGAGAGTCGTGTGTTACTCTTTCTGTCTGTCTGTCTTTCTTTCTTTTTTTTCGCTGTCTCGTGTCATTTATAGGGAAACTTGGCAGAAGCAATTTGGAATTTTTGAAAGAATTGACAAAATACCTACATTAAATCACACGCGTAGCCCACAATCATTCCGTATTTCGCACCACACCATGATACCTACATAGTAATACATTTCGTTCATGGTATAGTAGGATAGTGCCTGTAGGGAATGCATGATATAAACATGTAGGTAGGTACTCTACTTGGAAACACAAAGATTCATAGAATCCCCATCCCCCTGCATTGCGTGGAGAATAGGTAATTGTCAATGGGATTTTTATAGCATCTTCTTTTCCCAGCGAAAAGTCAAGATTAGGACCTAACCATATGAGTAAATATCTCCTATAGTGTAATGCATATAGAACTACGTAGAGTATAGACACTATAGTGGAGGCACTTAAAAGTTTTAAAGTTTTTGCTATATGATAATGTAACTTCGCCTTCTCAATCTCATTCTCATTTCATTGATATGAAACAGAAGGTGTAATCTGTAACCCTTTTATCTTTTTTACGGCCATTTTTACTCAAATTTTTATTTCTTTCAGCTTCCTCAACAACTAATTGACTGAGTATAGCTTAGCTTCCCTGACTCACTGACTGAGTGACTGACTGACTGACGAGACGAGTGCCTCGCTCACACGCTTACTCATTCACACACTTACATGACAGATACGTAGTTAGCGGAGCTTAACTTATGTATTCATAAGTTATGTCACGGTCCCTGTCATAGTGCCTAGATAGAAAAAAATGGCAAAGCCCAAATCAAGAAGACCAAGCCACACATGATTAATTTGATAAAAGTTTGTGCCACTTAAGTAGGCTTGATACATTGGGCTGTCTGTGTGTATTACAGCTATTTCGTGAAATCAAAATCGGGAAATCAGGGAATATTTTATCAAATTCTTATCGTTGTTAGTAGTGGGAGTAAATACCACGAAAGCATAGAAGGGACGAACATTGCACTGCTTATTGCATAGCAATAACCTTTTTACCTTCTCGCTCATTTCAAAGGTCACCTGTCCATCTCATACCATTTTAATTCACTGCAGTAACAAAATGTAAAAAATAAAAAAATAATTTATACATCAAATTGATAAAATACTGATAGTCGCAAAAAAAGCGTGAGGCTTACCAAAAATGAAGTGTGTCTGTTTCCTCCTAAAATTAAAATCTCTGCTACATACCTAATAGTAAATGACCAATGCCAATGACGAAGACGATTTTAAAAGATCTTTCGTGATAAAGGCAAAAGTAGTTTAGGTACATATGTAATGAAGGTACATATTGTATTGGGAAAAAAAATGTCTTAGCATTATTACAGGGAAATATGTTAGTAAACGTAATTATAGTGAAGTAGCAATTAAGCACAAGTTAGCTAAAATCGAAGATAGATTTACGAAATTATTATTAAAATTTGTATGTAAACTTCAAAAATCTGTAAGATATGGGGACTGGCTAACACCATTTACAAGATGTAATACTAGACCTAGTAGAAGTAAAGGTAATTATAACATTGTATATTGTCGGTATGAGAGATACAGGAAATCAACGATACCTGCTCTAATTAAAATAATGAAAAAGTAATTAGGTATGATTGTAAGTGGCCCCTTTCGACAGACATTGTTCTGAAAAATTACAAATTCTTTTAACTACCGCGCGCTTAAACACGCAGCGTAGGCTTCTTGATCTTTCCTCTTCAAATTGTTGGCCAAGTTTGAGTGTTTTAAGTTAATTAAAAGGGTGTCAAGCACTTGTTGAAAAGTGTTTAGTCTGTAAGTGTTTTAAAAATTTAAATTGATAAACCTATCCTAAATTATAGGCACTATTTTTGAGACTAGTTAAACAATTTTGTGCTTTTCTTGTGTATGTGCTAAAAATTGGATCAAATAAAACCCAGAATAATAATAATAATAATAATATTGTGTACCCAAGCAATTAAAGTAGTTGAATTATTTCTCGGCTCTGTTTTTGATTACTAGGTAGGCATTTGTGTGTGTATACTGGGAATATTTTAGTGGGTATCGGTATTGTCATCGGCATCGGTATATGTGAATAAACTTGCTATCAGGTACTGATGTACTATGTACACACATTACTACGACGCACTGGCTCACTTAGAAATATTTCGAAAAAGTGCGCATAAATTTTTAAAAACCGGTTTAAGGTGCAGTTTTTATTGTAGAATTTAGTCGTAGTCGTATCAATTATTTCGCTTTAAAAATTAAAATTATCCGAAAAACGCCGAATTTAGAAAACATATAATTGAATGATGTATTCAGGAGATGTTCATATATAATGTATGTATCCCAACAAAAAGGGGTAATTAACAACATCAAAAACGTCAACCAGGTTGTTAATTTTTAAATACCTGAGGTACAACTGCGGTGGTTTAAAACGAAAAAAATGTTAGAATGCCCGGGTATTGTAGAATCAGACCGAAAATTCAGATTGTTTTAACTTTGACCTCCTATATTTGACCTCTTTATGCACCAATCTTTGAAATCAAACGACACCTTATGGCTATACTGCGTTATTTCAACCTTATCACAAAAAATTATCAAAATCGGAGACAAAATTATTTTTGAACAAAAATTGGCTTTCTATCTCACTTATGAACAGCACCAGTTGTCGTAATTTGAGTGATTTTCGTTTACGTTTATTTCTGACGGGGGCAAATTGGGGAAGCCAATTTTTTTTAATCGATTCTACATATCTCCTTCTATCTGATAGCAGTTTTGGTTTAGGGGAATAGAGGGGTATTCGTAAGATATTTCAATTAGAAATTTTCAATAATAATCAAATGGCCATGGCCATCACTGGCACTGCACTACTATGGCGATCAAGACCAAACTCTGATAGAAAGGATTGGATACACCTATCCATGGGATTTTTTCATATGCATTCAATCCATACCGTCGTCATTAATAATAAATGAATGGCCATAACATTGGTTTCTTTAGCTAAAAACACCTTCATTTCGTATATATTGTGTCTAATGTAATGGACTGCGTGTGTATAGGTAGTAAGGTACTTTGTTCTTGTCTGCCGATGGAAAAACTCTTCGTGTGCTACAGTCGAAAACTGTTGAGACCAGAAGATCGTTGCGATGAGCCATATTTAAAATTAACTTTTGGCTTTTGCCTTAGCTTGTGCTTTTGATGCTCCTTTTTGCTTTTGCAATCACAGTGCAGAAGGAAGTATGACTTGTACTCACATTGTATAATGTCTGTGCACAACAATAGGAATTCCAGTGCATCGGCGGTGGCTTTATCTATCACTATCAAGTCTTTCCTTATGGGCAAGTGGCTGCATACTATTAGTTTATAATTTGTTATAATAATTTGTATTTGAACTTTCTTCGTCTGGTGTTGAATTGTTGAAAAGTTGAATTTTCCGATGTCGAGCGGGGGTCCAAGCCCGCGTATTATTCAAACTAACCGTTTCCTACTCTAAATTTAATTGAAATAAAGAGGCTAAAAACAAGACTTTTGACAATTTTAAGCGACTTAAAAGTATGCATCATTTAATTCAAGCTATTCAGTGACTAAAAAGTTAGGTTTACACTAATTTCTGTACACTCAAACACTGAAAATACTCCCTGCGACCCACGTGCTGTTAAAGACCCGCGTATTATGGGAGACCCGCGCATTATTCCATTCAGTCCCTCGGACCCCCGCGTTCAATTAGAGACCCGCGTATGAATAGAGACCCGCGAAGTAAATAGAATACATAATAGAAATACAGTAAATAGCTCATATCCACCCTTTCAAAAACATAAATAAATAATAAAACATTTTGCAGCTTTTCAAAAGCTTGTAAATAACACATTTCGCGCCTTTTTAAAAGCTTGTAAATAAGACATATTGCACCTTTCCAAAAGCCTATAAATAACACATTTCTCACCCTTTCAAAAACCTATAAACATTCAATTCTGCACACATGCAAAACTAAGCAAGCAATTTGTTTTTAATTTTCTGTACACGCACCTTGCCATTGTTTCTGAATGTGGATAATATATCCACACACAGCATATCATGTGTAACGAAAATCTACATTTTGTTTCTTTGAGCACAACTTAGCCATTTTACATTTGCATTTATTGAGGGCGGGAGTGTTAAAAAAGGTTGCATGCTAAATGATCAAAAGTTAAGTTGCCGAGAAGTTAAAAGTAAAGTAAAAAGTGCACTTTTCATATAAACTTTTATCGAAAGCATATATACTGTCAAAAACTTTGTAACCTGGCAAACGTGATAAAATTAATAATTATTATGCATTTTGATGCTTTTTTGTGTTTGCTGGTCTCCTTAATAATAAATTAAATAACTAATCACAATCATTGTATAAGACTGGCTGTTTGGTTTCCATAGATAGGTTGACACTATAGCAAACACTGTTAGGCAAGAAAATGTGTCTTGTCCTAAGATTTTGTGGTTTTACGGAATAAAGGGAATTAATGCAGTAAATCAATGTACTTTATAATTTAGTAGCCAATTATTATTTTTATTGTAGTTCGAATAGATCAAATTACAAAGAGGCCGATTCGGTCCTCTCGATTACGATGTCAGAAGCCAATTCCCTAATACATTCGTTGCAGCTTTCATTTACAAAATCGCTTTAGTTTTAATTTAATACATGTTTAAATATTAAATGATTTTAATTACATTGAATTATGCAGGATGTCATTTAAAATCGACATCCTGCTCACATTACAATTGATGGGCATCCGCTTGCAATTTCTTGCTATGCCAATTAAACTGCTAAATCATTAATTAATTTACAAAAAGCATTTTACAAACACTATCGCGTTATGTATTCCTATACGACATATAACAACGCTGAACACAGACCTGAAAAAAAATAAAAAATGATTTTAATCATTTAATCATTTATTTTTTTACGATTTTTTAAAAATTAATTTATTATAATAATTTTATTTATTTTTTAAGGCTTCTTCGACTAGTGAATAAAAAAGTTGAACTTTCTGGATGTCAGTGTCCCCAAAAATAATGAAAATGATAATGTATAGTGTACCTTGTCCCTATAAATACTTACTATAATATAAATACAAACTACTAACATCCACGGTTGCACTACACTACAGGGTGCGCCATAAGTTCTGGTACACGGTATTTTTCTTGTAATTTCAAGAATACTTATTCAATTTGCACCAAATTTTGAAACAAGTCTCCAAATACATATGGTACACAGTTAGACTTGGCTGGCTTCTGGCTTCCGCATCTTTAGGAGCCTTACAAGTATGACGTCATACGATGTAGGTTGGAAAATCTCGTTGAAATTGAGTCAAGAAACCTATTAAATGATGTTTATAAAATAAAAAATAAATTGTACTCCTTTTTAAAAGACAAAAAAAGATTTAACCCATTTGAAACAGAGTAAAATACAAGATTACTCTTTTCAAAAAATGCAAAAATAGATTTACGCTAATTTGAAAGGGTGCAAAAGATGGGATTTACACTTTTTGAAAAAGGGTGAAAACCAGGTATTTACACTTTTTGAAAGTGTCAAACGTGGTATTTGCACGGTTTGAAAAAGAGTGAAAACATGGTATTGACACTTTTTGAAAGAGTGTCAAACGTGGTATTTGCACGTTTTGAAAGTGTCAAACGTGGTATTTCCACTTTTTGAAATAGCTTAAACCATGGTATTTACACTTTCAAAAAATTATTTCTATGACGTAATACTTGAAAGGACCCTTTCGTTACGTAATTACGTCAACTATATCCCACACTACTATTACTATATATTGCATTATAGCTATCACTTTCAACCTTAGTATATACATACCTTGATATATACAGATAGCTGTATGGCACAGCAATTAGGTGTATGCAGTCTGTCACCCTTTGATTGCGCTGTGCGTTCTGAAAGTTGACAAAATAATGAAGGTGTGCCGTGTATTCATCTACATTATTACGGTGTTGTGATTGCGTTTGTACGTCCTGTAATGTAACCTTCATGCAAAAATGTATAAACATATTAACTCATTCGGAAGTGTGAAACCATGGAATCAATACTTTACAAAAAGTGTTTAGTCTACAAAATAGGTAACAATTTTAAGAGCGTCAAAACTAGAAATTAAAGTTTTTTAAAAACGGCCAAAAGCTATGCGTTTGGCAATACAAAAGATAGAGACAAAAAAGAGCAAATACATCCGTGACCACCTTAGACGGCTGGAATATGACAACTGGTG
>JAQFZC010006030.1:0-13137 GCA_034695205.1 Dicyrtoma fusca
CACTACTTACCGTCCCCAGATCAAGAAAGCAGGTGACCAACGGTGATTTTACCTAACCTAACCATTAAGAGAATCATAGAGTAAGGGACAGTTACTTTTACTTTCCTTGGGGACGGTAAGTAGTGAACAGCCCTTTAAAGTTTTAAATTGCTCGGCAATTGCGAGTAGGTATTAGCTGTAATAAGGGTGAAGGGAAATCGTCTGACCTGACCTCTGACCTTGTAAGTCCGTGGGATAGTGCCTCAGTTAATTATGAATTAGTTGAAGGTAATTATTCAGTTGTCCTTTCCTTTCTGTCATCTGTCATTTTTTCGCTGTTTTAGTTGTTTGTTTCGTTTCCCAACCAGCAGTACTTGGTACTACTTCACTATGTCATGAATATGTTCACTTTTATGACAGCATTTTTGGGTGTGCTTTGTTTTTGTTTCTGATAGGGACTGCTCTTTCGTCTTTTCTTCATACTTGTTAAATAAGTTTGTGCCCCTATAGTTGTGGACGGAAAGGGCTCGTATTTTTAATGATACTTTTTGCGTTTGTTTTTAGTAGGAAACCCGCAGAGGAAAGAGAATCAATATCAAAAAGATCTGAATACACTTAAGAGAACAGTATTGATTGTATTCAACTACGGGCGAATAATCGAAAGGTTAGTGAAAAATAGTAAACCTTTTAAAATCTTAAACAGATTATTAAATTCAATAATATAGCAGAATTTTAATCAAAATTCAGTTTTTCTAGATAATGGGGTGGGGGTCTGCATAAATAATTTGATAGATTTTTTTGGACTGTATTTTAGTTAGATATAAAGTAAGATCTCAGGCATAGGTACATACTTTCATACTTTAATTTCAAACGGTCACAATTACTCGAATACCACAATTACCTGCTTCTACCCTACCTTCTATAGGAAGTCTAATATTCGAAGATTCAAAAGATTCAAAACCAGGTGCGTTTGATTTCTATTGACTGCTGCTTTTACCACCCAATTCTGCTGTTGTCTATCTTGGATCAATTTTATTATTGGCTTTAAATCGTAAATTGTAATTAATTATTATTTATTTGCTTTGATAGAAATCGCGTATGTTCTCTACTAAAAATAGCTCCTTTACCTAGTTTTAACATTGGTCTCGTATGTTCTCTACTCAAAAAACCTCCTCTAATGTCTTCCTTTTGGTAGTCCCGTATGTTCTCTACTAAGATTTTTTCACTCGTCTGCCTCAATAATGGTATTGCCGCAATAAGATCGGTGAGCCAAAATTAAGCACTAGGCAGTTAATTTCACCATAACACAAACAAAAACACACTGTACTTACACCTTATTTTCGTTGGATCTTTCGAGGTGTTGGTGGTCCGTTGGTTTAATGTGCAATGTTGGTCTTTAAAAAGATCTTTGTTTTTAATAGAACTCGATGTTCTTTATATTTGCAAACAGACCTTCAAAAGTCGGTCGACGGGCAAGCAAAATTATAGTCTCTAAAATAGCTTGAAATTTAGATATTGCTTTCTGTAGATTCAACGCATTTAACTTGGGTCTGTAGATTCACCTCAGTGCAGTGCTGTGACCTGTGCACAATATCTCGAGATTGTTTGGTCTCTTGAACAATGTGATTGTGCACAACCAGGTTTGTTCGTATGCTAAAGATAGCGAACAATCACGTTGTTCTTGTTCAAAACCCTGAACTGAACAAAGATCAACGTTGTTATTGTGCACAGGTCACAGCACTGATTCACCTTCACCATGTTTAATTTGATTCTTTAGTTGCAGTTCTTGAAAAATGGTTATCTATTCTCTAGTTTTTCCGCGAAGTCCCCTGACTCATTACCTCACCTGGATTCATGTATACGCCAAATACTGGAAAATCGCTAAATCCTGCGACGGCTACTTAGAGGTTAAATAGCCCTTTAAACCAGGTGAGTTATTGAGCCAGGGGACTTCGCTAGAAATCTCGAGAGTACTATATCAAGCAGTAAACTCAACATTTTTCAAGAACTGTGCAACTACAGAATCAAATTAAAAATAGTAAATCTACAGACCCAAACTAAATACGTTGAATCTACACAAAAGCATCTACATTTCTAGCTATTTCAGAGACTGTGATTTTGCTTGCCCGTCGACCGACTTATTACAATTACAGGTCTGTTTGCAACTAAAGAAACACAACCACTGGACACTGACACTAGCGATGCTACCTAAGTACACTATTTACAAACATCACGCCAGAGAAGGCGAAGCTCTTGCTAATTTGTTTTAGTACGAATATTTGTTACCTGATGTAGCAAAATAATAATAATAATATTGTTTCAATTTAATTTGTATGCAACCACAAAACATAAAATAATTGTCTAGAAATAATGGTTAAGGAAATTACCATATCTACATGCGAAAGTCTTCAGCCAAAAAGACGACTCAGGAAAAACCCAAATTAAAAAAATTGAATTGGTCATTTTGATTTCAACTACAGTTAAAATAGACTTTTTATCCTTTCAATTTTTGAGCAGTAAATTGTACATTTCAGGAAGACACGGGAAGTGCTTAGACTTTCAATCGCACCCAAACTTGATTGCATGTGAGAAAATACATAGATGAAGATAGTGGTAGAGTTCGCAGCAGATTAGCACTGAACAATCTTTTGAAACTTGGGTTTTTTAGAAAAGCAGCTTCAAAGTTCCATATTACCTGTAAGGGCTTTTCATGTTTTGGCAATACAAGAACAAGAGAATCTGTGACACACGAAAATTTTACTTTTAGAAACTAGGTACGCTTTTTTGTATTTTTGCAACAGAACGCCTAAAACAGAATACAATTGTAAATTATATAATCAAGAGGGTAATAGCACCTAAAATCTCGGGTGTGCCGAAGAACATTTCAATTTTCGAGATTCTTTTCTCGAATTCCATTGATTTTTAACTCATTTTTGAAAGGGTGAAAAGGGCTTCGTGACCCGACCTGGGGTAATTTCCACAAAATCCTATAATCTATAGTTTCCAGAAAATACTTAGGTATATACATTTCAGACAGAGCAAATATAGGTGTAAAGTTCTTTAGCCTTTTGACACCATTAGCTCTTTATTATTATGACCCACAGATTGAAAGGTAGATCTTTTTTTTTTCTTTTTTTAATTGATTTTTTACAAATATTGATTGTTTACAAAAAGTGATTTGTTTTTACAAAAATTGATTTCCTTCAAAACGTAGTTTTGAAAAAAAAATCAAATGTGGGATGTAGGTAGGGTTTTTGAAAATGTGGTTTGTAAATAATATTTGTTTCACAAAATAATATTTCAGTAAGTCGTATAATGTAAGATGGGGCAAAACCGTGTTATGGGGCATAACCATGGCGGGGCAAAACCGTGGATGGGGCAAAACCGTGGTGGGGCAAAACCGTGAATGGGGCAAAACCGTGGTGGGGCAAAACCGTGGATGGGGCAAATCCGTGGTGGGGCAAAATCGTGGATGGGGCAAAACCGTGGTGAGGCAAAACCGTGGATGGGGCAAAACCGTGGTGGGGCAAAACCGCGGATGGGGCAAAACCGTAGATAGAGTGATACCATTCACGGAAATCCGTTGCAGTGTGAAAAAAGTGCGTTTTTAATTCATTTTTTAACTGAAGTTTATCTTTTAAATAATTTTTTAATAATTTTTGGAAACAATAAAATTAGTAAAAACGAACAGAAGCAAGTAGCGCTCAGTATTATTATATGTATGTAGTTATTACTTGAGGGCTTCCACAAAATTACCGTTCGTGCTTAAAATTGTTTCATCCTTCAGTTCGTAACACTTACTTTAATTAGAAGGCATAGTAAAGTTATCTCAGGCCGAGTTTGCTGTCATGAAATTTAACACTGCTGAATTCCTCTGACCAATAATTTATCTTTGGAAATAAGCGTTCATGTAAATAATTATTCCTCAAAAAACGAACTGTGATTTAAATTCAAGTTGGTTGATATTATATTATAGAAAAAGGAGGACTTTATTAACACAACAAAGTCATCAATGTCAACCCATGAGGATAGCTCAACAGACTCAGCATAAGAATCACCATATTTTTAACAAAAGTTTGTTTGCAGTAGAGAGAAAGACGAACTTTAACAAAACAAGACAATCACTGTCCCCCAATCCCAATAAAGGTAGCCCAAAGCAAAGGGCTGAATATATAAATCAGAAATGTTTAACAAAGTTTATATTTTTTTGTAATACATAATATTCAATTAATTCTTTTTTTTAAACAAAACGCATCAAATTGCTCGGTGTACTCCATAACAAATAGTAAATGCAGATTTGTGCTGTTTTTTGACCACAGTAGTCACGTTGTCTTCCATCAGCAGCGACAGAAGAAATCACTGATCCTTCCTAAAGTAATTACAGGTTGATCTGACGGTTGACCAGTTAGTTGAGTCCTTCAGGTTCAGCAACAGTCCAGCTCGTTGTGAAATGAGTGGTTGACTCGACATGGTTTTGTTAATCCCACAGATGGGCATTTGACTAGTCCTCACCCCCGACTCACCTCATATTCTTTTTGAACTTGCCCTCGCCTTGGCCTTCCGCTCCCCTCAATCTTTTTTGTGCTTTTGACCTCGCCTTCCCCTTCCCTCAATCTTTTTTGTGCTTTTGACCTCGCCTTCCCTTCCCTTTAAATTGTTTTTAAATTTTTACCTTTACCCTCCTCTCCTCTAAAACCAAAATAAAATTCATACCCTCACCCACCCCTTATTGAGTAGAGAGGATTGAGGGGATCTTTGGTGCTGCGTGGTCCCCTCAACTAATACCAGAATAAGCCAACTGCCGCGAAGCTATTTAAATTCCCACTAAGGGAGAATGAGCACATGTGTGCGCTTACCCTCCCCTCCCCTCAAATTCTTTTAGTGTTTTCGCCGTCACCCTCCCCTTCTCTCAAATTGTTTTATAGTTTTTGCCGTCACCCTCTGCTCCCTTCACATTATTGTTTTAGAATTTACGCCGTCACCCTCCCCTCCCCTCAAATTGTTTTAGAATTTTAGCCGTCGCCCTCCTCTCCACTCAATTTGTTTTTGACTTTTTCCTCTCCCTCCCCTCCCCTCGTATTGAAATTTAATTTGTTGCCCTTACCCTTCCCTTTGGAGGGAACATGAGGAAGCTTTTCGGGCTCAGAAGTCCTCTCCACTCGTTAAGGGCTTCCACCTATCGATAATCCTGCAAGGCTCTGTGATATGTACGTTGAAGGTCCTACAGTTCATTCTGAAGGCTTTCTAGAATTCTTTGATAATAGAAGATTTTTTGGATGCTAAAGCCCTTTTCTCTGCTCAAATCGAGAATTAAAGCGGCTCTCTTGAGGGGATTCAATTCCATTTTTAGTTCACTGGTCCATGTATTAACTTCATTTAGGATAGATTGCATTTTAGGGGTCCAGTCGTAATTAACACATTAGCCAATAGCCATGTCATCAACATAGGCTGCATCGCACTGCTTGCTATTATTCTTAGAATATTTGGAGGATAACTTAACTAGAATTGCGTTAATTAAAATTACAAAGTAGGGGGCCAATTGTGTACCTTGCGGTGTACCATTAGCTATTTTCGCTAGATTAGATAATTTGGTCCCATTTTTAACACACTGACTACGATTGCTGAGGAAACTCACTAACCACATAATGTTCATCCACTTCCAACTCCAGGAGACACCGAACAAGGACATTGTGATCAACCAAGTCAAACCTTTCTTAAATCCAACAGGATGAGCACAACGTACCTATTGGGAGAGTCAAATAAAGTATAAATAAAATTATTCATCTTGGTTAAATAGTAGGCTGTGGACGAGCCACAGATTGAACCAAACTGATTTGGACTAATTTTTTCAATAATCTGATTATATATTTTGTCATACATGAAATTTTCACTAATTTTCGAGAAAACGTCTGTCTGTGTAATTGGCCTGAAGTCACCAAGAGAATCGATTCAGGGAGTTTTTGGGATAGGAGTTATGTATCCAACTTTCCAGCAGTCAGGGAATATATAGCCCTCAAACGAAAAATTATATATGTGAGCTAGTGCATCACAAAGCATAAAGCCAAATTCCTTTAGAATGGACGTGGGTAAACCACTCAATACAGGGGGGTTCAATTTATCAAACTGTTTAAGGACATCAAAGGGTGATATTACCCACAAATTACGATTTTTGTTAACAGGGCGAGATTGACAGGTCGGACCGGTTCATACGTGTTAATAATTCCCGAGAAATAGCAATTGACCGCATTGGCCGCATCAGCCAGAGAGCTAAGGTCGTTGATTGACATTACAGCTTCTAAGAAACTACCACCTCCGCGAGAACCACAGACAGTACAAACGAGTGAGTGCCATGCCTGATTACCATTTTGAATTTTGTCAATCAAACTTTTCCTTGTTCGCATTTTTGCAGACGGAATCATTTGTTTTAAGTTATTGGAAATAATACGGTACTGAACTGCGTTTTTGTCACAAAATTTTAGATTTTTGGTGGCCTTCATAAGTACACCGATTTCCTTGGTGAACCACAGGGGTTCGTTGGGCTTACATTAATTCTTTTTAAGAAGAAACGCCGTTTCAAAGGCTGCTTTTAGAATTGAATTTAAATGCAATACTTTATCATTAACATTATTTCTACTAAAGATTAAATTCCAGTCTGAATTTTGTAAAAGGGAAATAAAAACAGTTTTGTTTTGTGGGCTAAATTTCCTTACAGACTTGAACTGGACTAGGATTACTCACATGACGCTTAGACTTAGGGTGTAATTCAATACCTATGTGACCGTAGTTGTTATTATCAAGGGGTAGCAGGGGAAAGGGTTCAAGGTATAGTGCATACAGATCAGAGAAAATTAGGTCTAAAGTGGTAATTTGTGTTGATACGGTGGAGAAAAAAGTCGGGAAATCAACTATTCGAGGAAGGTTGCAAGATCTGGAGAATTGGTCAGAGTAACACAAGTTATTAAAATCACCTGTAACTAAAAACCTGAGGGATTTGTATTTGTGGTATATTGCACGTCTCGTTCTGGCGTGAGTTACAGGTTCCAATTTCGATTAGAAGTTTTTCGGGTTTTGAAAATATTAAAAATTGATAATAAATAAGTGGGGCGCAGCCCAACTTGATTTTTATCGTGTAATACATCGTTTTAAGAGGAACGGTATATATATTTAACTTAACTTACTTTTTAAGCACTGTAAAGTTAATATGTGCTAGGTTTAATGAAATTTCTCCGGTAGAACATATTGAATATCTCTATACTACATCCCCTTAGCTATACAGGCTTCGTGCCGTTAGGTTAGGTGCTCGGAAGAGAGTGTAAGACACCAGTTGTTTTTTCAAACATTAACAGATTGAGAAACTTTACGGCCATTTATTCGTTTAAGTTTTAGAGATAAGAGTATTCTACTGCATGAAAATGCACTACTAAACAGTATAAAACATTCCAGGCTCTAGATTAGCCTATACTCATTTATATTCAGCCAACAATTTGGTTTACTAATTTTGAATGTCCAAATTTTACTATTGCAGATTTGTGGTGATTCGTGTCTGGTGAAACTGCAAAAATCACACGATTAAAATGGCGGAAAAAAATGTTTTTGTAATTAATAATTTTATTATTTTAATATTATATTTGCTTATAAAATTAAAAATAAATAATTTGAACTAAAATTCCTAAAGTATTCGTAATTTTAGCTTGCTAGCAGGTGTTTGCTGTTCATAATTCGTACTAATGGTTTTTATTGTTTCAATTCAGATCCATTATAATAGAGAGATTGTTTTACTCGGACAGAAAGACGAAAACCTAGTCTTTGAAGACTTGGAAAATTTAATTCGTTCAAGTCTAAGATTGCCAGCCGACCTATCTTTCAAAATCACCTACAAAGTGTGTAAGTAGTACCAATAATAACCTATGATATTACTTTATTTACTTTGAGAAACGGTTCCTGCAGCATGTAATAATCCAATATTGGTTCACCTTATTTATAAATTGGCATAACAATTTTTTATTACTAAAGCAGTTTTTACGATTTTACCATTCAATTTTTTCAATCACATTATTTGATATTTTACATACACATTACAATACATCATTCATTTCAAAAAAATGGTTCGGAAGCTAGTACTTACGGATGCAAATTGAATATTTTCGGTAATACAAACACAAATATTTTAATATTTTGCACTAGTTTGTTAAGAATGTTGTGTTGCACAAAAGTATCTATAGTTAATATAGTTTAGACAAGGTTTAAAAGAAGTAGGATTAAAATAAAGGCACGCAATGTCAAAAATCGTAAATAAGAATAGTTCGGACGCCTGAATAAAACTACTTTTAACAAATAATTGACTGAATTGTGAAAAATCAGCTGCAAAAATGGGTCTTGTAAGACGTGTTTTTTTTAAATGTATGATGACCCAAAATACTCAGCTGAGTTTACCCAAATTATTTTAAAAAAAATGAAACTGATAAACTCGAATTGCGTTCGTAAAGTCTCGGTAGGGTTCGTAAATTTTATAGATTCAAGTTCCTTGTTTTTTCAAGTTTGCAGTTTTTGAACAAAAAACTAGAACTCAAAAACTTGTTTTTGAAACTTGAAACTTAAAAGCAATATTTGGTGACCCTTAGATTTTGACCTTGAGTTTCTTCAATACTAAACAAATTACTTGACCAAATTCAATTAGTAATACAATCATAAATCTCAAAATTATTTTTTATCCTCATTATTACTGTAATCGTAACAGAAAGGGTTCTTTTTTTGCTGAGTATTTTTCAAAAAAAAACAAAAAATCTTGAAAATTTTGAAAATAATGAAAAATCATCAATTACTGTTAAAACACTAAAAATGCTACAAAATCAATAAATATCGTTAGAAACAACATAAACTAAAAAAACGAAATAAAAAGCTTGAAAAGCTGATGGTATTCGATTTGCATTGGTAAGTACTTTCGTCCAAAACATTTTGACCGCTGGTGTATATATAGGGTAATCCCAAACAAGCGTATAGAGCAATACTCAATTAGAGACAATGTAATTCTTTATATAACTGTAGAAACATTGTTATTTATTTTTGTTAATGAGCGAAGAGTTGCGCAGTTATTTCATTGTTGTTATGCATTTGGCGTTATAATAATGGTGACTAAACCATTGCAGGATTATAAAACAATTTCAAAATTTTGCAATAAATATATATATCTTAAAAAAAGGTGGTTTTTACAAGTAATCATTATCAATTCAATATGTTTAAACACTTTGTTCTGTACGGTGCATAGGTGTAAACACGGCTTTCGCATCAATTTAGGAACACGACTTATTCAGCTTTTTTGTATGAGAGCATCGGTTGTGGAGGGAGTCTCAAGTTGGCAGCCAAGGAGTGAGGTTCTTCTGGCTCACTGTCTGCCGACTTTGGAATCAGGTCTTGGCATTTGGTGTGATTTTAGTGTGCGTAGGGTTCTACACGTACCGAATGGCCATGCATTCGAGGGTGTTGAACCTAGTGGACCTGATTTACATCTCGTATCGAGATGCGCCTGGAATTTTCCTAAAGTGGAAAATGGACAAATTGTTCGACGAGGATAGGGAGCGTAGGCAAACCTGTCCTCACTAACCTGCACGACCGTACATACGTTCGCAATTGGAGATTCCGGGCATAGATAAGCCTTTTAATTCCCAATTAGACTAGCTATGCGTAAATCTTTTGGAGGTAGATAGAGACGAGCAGGAATAGTTAAAAGACGATCCACAAGTTCTTCAACCCTCAATATTGGTTCGTTCTGATAGCATAAATTCTTAAATTAAATTTGAATCATTAGAAAGGGGAAGACAATAGTCCCATACTGTGGACTGAGCCAGGAGTGACGTAGTGCAATCCAAAAGTGTGCTACTGTCGCGACACCCCAAAGATACATACATACCTGCATCGGTTGTGGAGATGAGTATGTATGGTTGTATAACAATAGCAAAATAAAGGATAAATTATGGTTTAATTATTTTCGCAAATAATTAAAAAGTTAAAATAAGATTAGGAATGGTGATGCAAATGTACTACAAAAACATTCGTTTAACAATCAGTGTTAAACGTCAGTAGAGCAGTAAATGAAAAACAAAAACAACGCGATTGTCAGATTTTTTGCTGCTATTGTATAGCTACACGTTTAAATGTTTATACTCGCCTTAGTAACCGGTTCTATTCTGTAACAAACTGAATATTTTATTTTTTCTATAGTTATGCTACAAGTGTTTATTTCTAATCACCGTACAGAACGATATGTTTCACACATAGCTAATGAATGAGCTGTGAAAAATTTGTTTTAAATAGTACAAATTTTGAAATTGCTTTATACTTTTGCATTGGTTCAGTTACAATTATTAATCGCCAAAGTATAAACAATTAAATAACAGCATAATTCTTTTATAACCGTGTAATTAGATTATATGTTAAAGTTTCATTTATCCGGGTCAAATTATTTTTCCTTTGATAAATAAATAGTACCTAAAGTTCAATGTTTCTATCAAGTTCAATTTTACACCTATTCGATGCTTTTACAATCTACCGATGCTGAGTCCCAAATGTCGGATGAAAATAAGGAAATTGATGATCAAGTTTGTAAATCACAAAATGGAATCATGGAATCACGAAAACGTCAAAAGGGAGTTAAAATAAAATAAAACTAAACTATTAATTCACTCTAACACTTCTCCTTAAGACTAGTAACAATAACATGGCCAAATCAGAGCTCAAGCGCAAAATTATTCCCTTAAATCCAAGTTTTACAATTAAAATTAGCAGAAGAAATTTTCCGGCCTCTTGTCCCCTCCGCTCTGTCGTTATTCTGCATATCTTGACCAAACTTCTATTACTTTTTCCCACACCAACAAACCAACAGCGTCACAATCTACACAGACAGAAGACGCCGCATTTTTCTCTCGTTTTCCAATTCTGTTCTTCCATCTTAATATCTGGATGGCCACCACCACTCACTTTAAACTATCAATTCACTTCGCTCAGCAATATCTTTAGTCATTAACATAAAAAAAATAACAATATGTCTACAGTTATATAATGGTTTACAAGCAGGCGTGCTTGGGTGAGCGGTTAGGACTGCAGACTGGAATGGAAATTTCCAGCCTCAGACTAAAGCTTCAATCCTCGGTCACTGCCTGCTAATCGTGTATGGCTCTGTGTTTGTACAGTACACGTCACTAAATGGTTGATTGAAACCCAATCTCCTTTGGTGCTCCTTAGTGACCACTACTTAATGTAGGGACCTATGGAATGGGCGCCTTTACTGTGGAGGAGGGGGCGGGGATAGGTGAAAGGGTAGCATGACCAAAACAAAAAAGATGCGGTAGCCTCCTATCTTCGTCACCCACAGTGACTGGTTGAGTCAGGTTGTATGGACCAAATGGTTAAATCGACCCAATGAATAATTTATTTATTATTATTATATAATGGATTATAGTATCTCTAAATATTTTTCTATACGGTTGTATTAAATTATTATTGCAATGCATGCGCCGGCATTTAAATATTGTTTAAAGTTAAGCTAAACATCCAGGGACTTCTTTTGTTTAAAAATACAAGTTTTTTGCTGCTTTGACTAAAATTTATCATTGCGCCGTACAAACTTATTTTACGTTTTTGCAATTGCAATAGCTTGAACTTGACTAAAATCTGTACCGCTTAAGTAGTATAAAATTAAATTGCAATAGCACGTAAAATAAATAAGACGAACGTGCATATCCTAGGTACCTAAATGGTTTAAAAATTGAGATTAAACAATTACAGATATGAACTATATGCAAGATTATATTAGTTTCGGAGGAAGTACTTAAAAATTGCAGTATATTCAAACACATTTAACGAGAACTTTTATTTTTTAATCAAGCTGGAAAATCAGTTTCGTGCAAAACAACCGGTTGTCTGAAGAATGCTTTCAGAGTTTCGGAGAGAGATGTTTCGTTCGTTGTGACTGTCAAAAAGAAGGACGTGCTGATGGAAAAAGTTGATGGACTCGTAAACGATATGCAGGTTATCAAATTAGTTATGGAAGACATGAAGGGTGCTATGGAAGACATGAAGGGTGCTTTGGAAAGCTTGAAAGTAACTACCGGAAATCACCAAAATCGGCTGATGGCAATAGAGGGTACACGAATAATGAATCCGGCAATTCCTACACCACAGGTAACTATAATATAATTTGCTTTTAATATGGTTATTATGTCGGAACTTGTTAAATGAATTTATAAGTTTTCTTCTATCTTTACACTTGCAATTAGAGCTTGAAATTTAGAGCTAGTAAAACTAACAATAGGTTCTGTTACTTGTACTAGAAGTTACAACCATTACAGAAGATCTAGAATAATACATATGTAGCACAAGAAGCACAGACACGACAATTTGCCAACACGGAAGTTACATATTCCCTGTCTAGTAATTTAAGTTAGTTAGTGTTGTTTATAAATTCCTTATCTAGAAAGCAGGTACCCACATTTGTAAAACGGTATTTTATTTTAAGAAGTGATTGTTTACACTTTCTCAATGGACTATCGAAATGAGTTAGTAAAAATGTATAATGTAAGATATTGCAAAACCGTGTTATAGAGCATAACCGTGGCAGAGCACAACCGCGAATGCTGCAAACCCGTGGTGGTGCAACCCCGTGAATGGGTCAAATCCGTGGGTGGGGCAAATCCGTGGTGGAGAAAAACCGTAGTGGGGTAAAATCGCGAATGGGGTAAAACCGTGGATAGTTTAAAACCACTTATAACAGTAATCCGTCGAAGTGTGAAAAGCGTTCGTTGTAAATTGATTTTTAAACTGAATTTCATCGTTTGAATTATTTTGTAATACTATTCTTTGGAAATAATAAAAATCATCAAAAACGAACCAAAGTAATTAGCTTACAGTATTATATTTACTTATTATTTGAGGGCTACCACTTTATGTACACTTCCCATTAGCGCCTAAAATTATTTCATACTTCAGTTTTCCATCCTCACTTTAATTGGAAAGCATAGTAAAGTTAACTCAGGCGCTTTAATTGGACAGCATAGTAAAGTTAACACAGGCACTTTAATTGGAAAGTATAGTAAACTTAACTCAGGCACTTTAATTGGAAAATTTAAGCCGATTTTATTGTAATAAATATTAACATACTACTGA
>JAQFZC010006031.1:0-13136 GCA_034695205.1 Dicyrtoma fusca
TCGCTCCCTGGCTTCACCTGTGAAACTTATTGAGGACGTGAAATGCTTTTCACCACTCAGCCAGTTCGCCGGTTTGACTACTTATGTATTACTCTAATCAACAATTTCATTTTCCTCATGATAAAAATCGTTTTGCTGGTTTTTTTAACCATTAATTCTACTTGTTCATTCCATAATAGCTTGTTATTGATCTGAACTCCTAACAATTTGGTACAATTTACAATAGGTACCCTAGTGCTGTTTAGCATAAGTTCAACGCCAGACATCAGGTTATTTCTAGAAACGTTTACTAACATTACATTACATTTGATTGGATTCAATTTTATTTTGAGATTATCTGTCCATAAACTAATATCATTAATAAGTATTCCTGCAACCCAGGTATTTCACAATATTTTACACATTCGACTAACGTCATATCATCAACGTATCCATTAAATAAATTTTTAGTATTAGAAGCTACGTTCGTTTGATATTTTTCTTCAAAATGTATAAGGATTCGATTAGTCATTCATAACAATAAAAAACAAAGGAACAAGTTAAGTGCTGCTTTATGCTCAAATCGCTATAATAAGCTTTATAAATTTTTATTTTGCTTGATTATGATTTATATATTTTCAATATGCTTTTTATGCTTTTTGACCTTTTTGAAATTTTAATTTTTCAATATTTCGATTCTACGTACGGCCATAAGCTTATAAACCAGGACATCAGGGTATCATTGATAATTATGCTAAGTAAAAATTGAGTATACTAATAATATAAGTACGAACGAGACAAAATAATGCTGCAATCCACAAGCATGGGACACTATAAACTTTTCAAAACTCACGTAATCCAGAGCAAGTAATACCAAACACATAACTCCTGGGATGCCGTAAAACTTATCCAACAAATTCTATACGGATTTTCAGTGATCAAAGTGCAAGGCTCATCAATCCACCTAAATAGTATAAACATAAGGTGGAGCCCAAAGAAATCTAAGAAATGCAGAAAATGCAAAGCCGACATCGAAGACAACTACTACGTCATATCGACCCAAGGAAGGAATTAGGAGTACAGTGGACAGAAACAAACTGACAGAATTACATCTACCCATTGTTCACGGACGAGAAATATAACGACGAACTGATAGTTAAAATGTACCAGTTTTGGAGAAAAGTTGAAAGTACATTTAAATCAATCAATCTGACAGAATAATTTGTTTTTCATTTAACTCTCTTGTTAATCCACAGTTGAGGTTTTTTTCCCTCACTAATCAAAACCTAATTAAGACCAACAAATGTATATATTACTTATTTATCTTTGTATTAACATTACCAAAATATGTACACAATTTCAAACGACATCGCCACATGAAACCAAATTGATGTATTTTATGTATCTAACTATTGTACAATATCTGGGGTTGTAAGGGCAATGGTCATGGAACAACTAATGAATAAACTTATCTATCTACATATCTACTAACGAGACAAACTCTACTGCACAGCATGTCACTATAAGCTCATACCTCACATTAAACGAAACTACAATATCATAAAAAGTAACTTTCACTTAAGTTTCGTAAGCATACTTACCCGTATCCACTCCTACATTCACCATTTCTGTACGAAGGTATGTCTGCCTGACCATAAGGCATTGAGCATTCCATCAAATCAACTTTTCACCGTTCTAATAGGTACATACGAAATCTTAGCTATTAGATTTTAAGCTGTGCTTTGAGTTAAACTGTAGAAGATAGTAAATGAACACTATCATTGGAGCTTATAAAAAACTAAGGTATATATCAATACCATGACTGAAAACTGGAACTTTAATTCTGTCGTTTAGAAGTGCGGCGTTGGCTGATCTAGTTCAAGCATTAGTGACCTGAGAGTTCACTATATTGTTGTCTTACTAAAGTTTCAGAGTCGATTTTAAATCTTATAAATTACATTTTTTATGCTGCTAATCTAGTTTTGTGCAACACTTTGATTATGTTTGAGAACATGGTGCATGAAATGCAACAGTTCTTAAATAATGTAAATGGCTGGTTTAAATGTAATAACCTCACTATTAGTGTCTATCAAACATTTAGGATTTGCCATAAATCAAGAGACTGGCAAATCCCGAATAATTTTGATTTATACTGTAGTGATCAGGAAGTAGAACGAGTGTTTGCATTTAAATGTCCTAAGAGTAATTGTTAATGCTAACCTTAATTTTAAAAGGCACTACTTTTGCAACTAATAGAGTAAGCTCGGCAGTAGGAATGATTTGTAGCAAACAAAAAGAATTTAAAATTTTAGGATATTTGAAATTATACTCAATGCTTATGTCTTACCTATAGTAGATTATTGTTCGAGTGTATGACATTCAAAGCAATAATAAACTACAATCATTACAAAATAAGATGAATAGTCTTACGTTTCAATCTTTAGATGCTAAAAACCTAAATAGGTATATAGGTATGCTATTGATGAAAATGTCTGGATGGAAAAGACCAACAATCTGTAAAGGAGCGTTTGTGCGTATATAGTATGTGTTTTGTATTTAGCCTACTTAAATATAGTTCTAGCATAGCTGATTATAATCAATGATTTGTACTGATGATGAAGTGTTTAGTCGTCCAACACGACAGTCAACTATGTATAATGGATCATGTTAATGACTACAATTCAGAAGCTGATAGGAATTGTTTTGTATATAGAGCTATTACTAACTGGAGTTTGATCTCGCCTGATGTCAAATGTCCTAAGAATTCTTTACATGAATTTAAATGCATCTTAACTAAACATTGAATTTAAATACGTAAAATTAGTGATTACTGGGCCTATAAATCATTTAAAGTGGTATTTCTGCTGATAAAATAGTTTATGCTTGTGGTATTAATGGATTGTGATAATTTACATACATTTATAGTATTCTCAATGTAGTTTGTAAAAATATGTGTCCTGCATTGTAAAGCAGTACATTTGTATTGAATTGAACTTGGTACTTGCATAAAGATCTCCAACTCAACTCTATGTTCGCATGTGCAATCCAGGACACCCTATTCCGTAGAGCACAAAGTGCTTTATTTGAGAAATCCGTAAATTATAGTTAAACATAATATACTTAAACTGAACACTAAAATTTTTGTTGACAACAGATGACTCAGAATGAGCAAAACATTCCGAATTATGCGCGCGAGAAGATTCTAGTATTCAATTTGGCAAAGGTAAAAGTATAATACATACATACCTCTGGCACACTTGTATATTTCAGACAATACAAATGTATCTAAATAATTACAAAAGGGAAGGCTCTTAACTATTAGGGCTACTGCTACCAATTATCCCTTAACCTGATAGTTGTATTTTAGGACTGCAACTGCTGTTACCATTCTGGAACAAAGGATACGGGATTGTTTTAGTTATTGGATAGTAAGTATATTTTTTCTTTAAAAAAACTGAGACGTTCAAAAATATATTTGTGAAATAGTGAACTATAATATTGCCTCTTTTATCATGTATGAGAGCAAAATGCCCTGCTTGGGCATTGGGAGTCAACCCGAACTGTCCACGTTGTGGTATCCACATTATGAATTATAATATTATACAGTAATGATTCAGTCGTGATTTCATCCTAAACTGTATCTAAATTATTACCGTTGATTTAATTTAATTTCCGGGTATTTGCAAATACTTCCGAGCTTGACATGGACTTCAATTATAAATTAAGAGCATCCCGTGGCTTAGGTTCTCAGCAACGTAGCCTGAAATAACCAAGTAGTATTAGGAGCAGCAGTTGATAGTAGTAACAGTATATTTCCAGTTACACGTACTAATCTCAAAGTAACTGTCACTGCCTGCTACGTTATACACTGATAAGCATCCCAAATCGGATGTTAAACGATAAACGTTTGTATTTTTTTATTTTTAAAATCCATGTCTTGAACCTGTAAGAAGATATCCTAAACGAGCATTTCCCGTTGCTGTTGGCTATACGGAAGTAGCTCCTTAATCGTTCATTTCTTCGTTCAGATTAACCCAGAGAATGGGAACTGTGCAACTATCACTCTTTCTTGTGAAGTAATATGTCATATCAAGAACTTGCAAGACATTGACACTGCACCGTTTAATTTTGAGTCATAAACTCAATACCGTTAAACGTTCAAAATTTCCTATCAGTAAAAAAGGCTCTAATCATTTGCGGCTTCTATCAATCAAAACATCTACTACTGTTTTACATATGGAACTGAAAACTGGCATTGAAGCATGGGATATGAAAAGTAATCAAATGATATTTTGTTTACCTACCCTTCATGTACTTGTCAACATTTAATTACGCAACCAAAAATTTTTATTCGACTATGTGAAGCAATTACATTGTTGTACATCCATCGGTAGGTTAGTTTAAGCACCCAGTTATATAATTATATGCATATATGACACTGAGAACATTTGTTTATCTTTGTCTAGCTAGAAATTAATTGGGAGGTCCAACACGATTAATTAACTAGCTACACACATAATTTCAATTGCATTTTCTGACTGGCTGACAGGAAGGTGACTAAACCCGTAGTACACATACCTACAATACATTGTAATTATAACCACACGCCACTCACTACTTTAGTTCGTGTGATGCAGATAATGTGCGTCATGCTACTGAAGATTAAGAATGAATTTATGATGTCATAACCAAAATTTTTAATTACTGCCATTTTTTTTCAACAGAATTTGAACTTGCCTATACAGAAATTCATAATACGCAGGTGATATATCTTAAATCAGCTACCGGGTGGGTCGGTCGGTCTGTCCCATTCCTTGCTCGCCTTTCTACTTCCTCTAATTATAATTCGAGCTTGGAAATCATGGAATGTAGAATATGGAAATGTGATACTAGATTAAATGCAATTAATTTAATATTATAGCCCTTAGTTACTAAGAGCGCACCCATTCTCATAGTAACCAGCACCTAACCCAATTCTTGGACTTTACTTTCCATAAAACTTGTAAAAACAATTTCCCTATATGTACACAAAATAATTAGCACCGTTGTTAAACGTTAATGAACGTGTATCACTTTTATAGCTTAAAAACATTGGACGTAGACAGTCGTCAACAAAGAACAGACCTACTGCGTCTACATTCATAAGGATTAATTTTTGAATACATTATAATTTTGAAAAATCTCTGACGCATTCCCATGATACAATCATCCATTCTCACATTAACGTACATACATGCATAATTCAAATGTCGGATGAATGATTTTACCACTGGACGGTACTTGGGTTTATTTTTCATTTGCGCGTGTGTTGCATGATGGTGGTCAAAAATTTCACCTTCATATCTTTTTCGTTGGTTACTGTACAATTGGTATACTCAAGTGCCCCATATAATATCGTTAGGACGGTAAAAACAAATTAAAGTGTGGATATTATGGATTAAAGTGGGATCTCAAATCCCAAGGTATAGTAAGGTCATGCGTAGCACGTGGCACGTGACGGAATTATACATAGCTACTGTAGATGCACTGCTATCAATGAAACTACCAACAAATTTTAATTATCAAAATGAAAAAACCTCCGGTGCTAAAAAATATTTTTTAATCCCATTTAAACTGTGTAGTACAAATCACTGCAAAATTTCAAGAGCTACTTCTCATTAAACTTTCTCATACAAGGCTACACCAGAACATTGGGCGATGACTAGTGCCGCTAATTAATTTCCATATATTTTATTAGGGTGAGAGAATGCCAAATCGTCCGCCACCATCTCCCTGTATATCTTGTATATACACTATCACAATCAAGCTATAATCATATCCCACTTTACTCGACTATATACACTACTGGGGTACTCTCGGTATATGTGTGTTATATGGCGAATGGGTTTTTTCTTCAGCGTTTTACACATCAGATGTTCGGATGATTAAAAACCTATCAATTTGACTACCATGCTTAACAGACTGCGCACATACACTTCCCATTTCTATGTAAATAAGCCATCAAATAAGTTTCTTCGTATTTATACAAATGCTTTATAAGAAAATTAAATACTCATCGAAAAGTATCAGCAGCAGCAGCAGCATCAGTAACTACCTTCCATCAACGGTTACATTGGGAAAAAAATAAAAATCGAAAAATTGTTCGTTTTTTCTTCATAAGTCAGTTTTAAAATGGCAAGTATTTCTCAAGAAGACAACGGTGGTCACAAAACTCCTCCAGCCGAAGAACCCGAATATGGAGCTCAAAGGATTGTGGGATCCTCCGATTTACAGGATCAGTTTTTACCAGAATCAGAAATGGTGGAAGTAAAGGGGAAACTTTTAGAAAAAAGGGGGAAAATGAAGCCAAATATCTTTTACATTTTTTCATTGAGTACACTCCATTTACTCTGTTTATATGGAGTCAAAGTGGTGGCAACCGAAGCGTGGCAATGGAAGACTGCTTTTCTAGGTACAGTCAGTTTTTTGTGAATTTTATTTTTGTTCGTTATTCATTGTTCGAAAAATATATTTTATGTATAGTTTGTGAAATAGTTTTTTTTAAAAAAAAATTCTTAATTTAATCCAGGAATATTTATGACATGGTTCGGAGTTATGGGCATAACCGTGGCTGCCCATCGCTACTGGGCTCATCGAACCTTCAAAGCCAAGTTCCCACTCCGAGTTCTTCTCATTTTAATGAACACTGCCTCGGGGCAGGAGTCCGTCTGGTGGTGGTCAGCCAATCACAGGGTTCATCACAAATTCTCTGACACCGATGGAGACCCACATAACTCCCGACGAGGCTTCTGGTACTCTCACATCGGATGGATGTTCACCTTTGACGAGGAAAGATTTAACAAGGATTTAAAGCACATTGATATGACTGACCTTGACAAGGATTGGCTGGTCCAATTGCAAAAGAAGTAAAAACTATATTACTTGTTATTTTGCATCAGTTTAAATTCATCGGTATTTTTGTATATTTATTTTAATCCTTAATATTTTTTTCTTCAGGTATTACTGGCACTGGGTAGAAATCTTTTCCATTATGATCCCCACCTGGATCCCATGGTACTTTTGGGGTGAAACACTTTGGGCATCTTACATCCTTACTACTGGATGGAGAACATTATTCGTCCTCCATGCGACTTTGTCTGTTAATAGTTTCGCTCACATGTTTGGAAACAAACCCTTTGACAAGTAAAGCAAGACACAAAAGATACCTCCATTTTTAACAAAGAATTTAAATGGATATTTTATAGTCAAAATATATGTATTTTGTGAATCTAACTTTACAAATTTCCTTAAATGTTTTCAGGAACATTCCCCCTGGCGATAACTTGTTGGCGGCAATCTTCCTTTTAGGTGAAGGATGGCACAATTTCCACCACGCCTTCCCATGGGACTACAGAAGCTCCGAGTATGGCTTCTACAGATTTAATCCCTCAGGTGCCTTTATCGACTTCATGGCATGGCTGGGACAGGCCTACGATCTTAAGACTGCGTCGGGGAAAGTGATTGAGCAAAGAGCTAAAAGAACTGGCGATGGCTCCTACGTCAAGTACGATTCTAAGAAGAAGCAACATAGTCATTCCAATGGCCACAGTCATAGTCACGGGATGGACACAGCCTGGGGCTGGGGAGATAAGGACATTCCTAAAGAATACATCATGGCAACGGACGTACTGTATCCTAGCAAGGAGAGGGATTTGTAAATTTTCCTTATAATTTCTGACGAATAACGTATTTAGAGAGGAAGAAAGAGAGAGAGAGCGCAAGTAACTTTATTACACTGATACAATATTAGTCATGTTTTTTGTTATACATACATATTTTTAAATTGTGATATAATATGTGATTTCCTAATAGCAATTACTTTGCAATAATAAATAATTAGTCAGCTGCAAAACAATCTGATAGTGTGACGCTTTGTTATTTGCACAGTTTAATAATGCATACAATTATATGTAGATATTACCTAATTATAAAAATCATATTATTAGTTAAGCTATTTGCTGTATCTGTAAAGTTTAGCACTTGTTTCTACAGTGTATCAATTGGCCGTGAAAATTTGCCCATTTGCATTAAATTTGTAGGAGTTTTTGCAAGGGCTTAATCAGGTTGCACAAATATTGCAAATATTTCACACGATATCAACGTAATTCAAGCATAGTTTAAAGCAATACAAAAGTTCATGTTCATACCTGTCAGTTTGGCAACAAACACCGCAGCCGTAGTTGAATTCGGTATACCTACTTATGATTTACTAATTGAATCTAAAATACAGAATACAGCTGCCATGTTTTAAAAGCTTTGAATAAAGAAGCAAAAATAATTACAGAATAACATGGATTCAAAAGCAGTATAAAACGTATTGGCCTTTGACCTTTCCAAAGGAATTACCGATGAAAAACGATTAAGCCATTAGTAATAATAAAGGACTGGTATTAATACCGTTATTAAACAGTGGTGATTTTGTACATAGGTACCTAAATCAATTACAGGCTATTAAAACCTTTTCTTTCAGGTCAACAACTTACTTAATTTAGGTAGTCGGAAGCCATAATATAGGTACCGAAAACTTCAAATAGAGCCCGGGTCCCTATTAGAACTCGGGTCCCTAATAGATCCCGGGGTCTGGAGGTGAGTTTTTCTATAACCCCATGCAAATCCAACTCGTAATATGTAGAACCCGGGTCCCTCATACAACCCGGGTCTGAGGACCTATTTTCATTTATAACCCGGGGGGTTCTATTTGAAGCTTTACGGTATACCCATTATTTCGTCAATTTTTTATCTGAATGACTCAATTTCCTCGCGTTAAAGTCTAAGCGGCATTAAGTAATTTGTTCAAGAATTATTTCCTTCTCTGTCAACCCGTCAAGTAAACATGGAAGTGAATTTAAGTATTACCGTCTGACTTTGTATGAATATATTTGACATTTGACGGCTGAATTACTTTGATTACTTCCTAGCTATAGTTGGCAGCGGAGTAATTTTAACCTTAACTAAAGTTTAAATCGTAGCCAGATTTTGATTACAATTTTATTTAGATAGTCACTATTAAGCTAAAAACTAAATAGTACATTACACTTCCTAAGTCTCTACCCATTTTACACGGTAAAGTTGTAGTTAATTACCTAAAACATGGTTATTACCTTCTATTGTACAAATTAAAATTACAAATTGGACTTTCGTAAATTTAAATTATTCCATCCTCAGATTCTGCTACATGTATTTTCAGCTTATCGGATCACTGAAAAGTGCAAATGCCAGTTTTAACAAGTTTACAAATGACAAAAGTACAAATAAAAATTCGCACATTTTAAAAAGTGCAAAATCCACTATATAGATACTTTAAACACATTTATATTTTGAAAAGATGCTGACCCTAGTTTTACACATTTAAAAAACGTCCAGTCATTTACAACAGTTCTTTACAATTTAAAGCAAGAGTGTGTAAGTATCACTTTGACACTTTTTAAAAAGTGTAAATACAACTTTAACATATTTCTAAAATGTGCATACCTACCTTTTTTCCACACTTTATGAAATTCAAATAAAACTTGCACAGATTTTACCAGGTGCAAATGTCACCTTTAGAAAGTGTTAAAAAAAGTTCAAGTGCAAATTGAAAAGCTTTAAAAAGTATAATTAAAAGTGGTATTTACACTTTTTGAAACCAGGAAGTAAAAAGTGCCTTGTTGAAACTTACATCAAAAGGGCATTAGGGAAACTTTTGGAATTTCATTTATTTAATTTAATCAAAGACACAAGTAACTTTTACCTCACTTTTATTCTTCACCTACAATAATCAGCAGTTCTATCTCTGACGTGTGTAATAAAGCACTTCCCACCAATATGATATATGCCTTGCCCATCATAACTACAGCAATTATGAATCGAAATATGTACATTTAGACTTTGAAACAGCAAATTAATTTGTGCTCAATATCCTAACTGCTGTTGTATAAGCTTAAGGAAAAGGAAATACATTACACAATTTTTCTATCACAATCGGTTACGAAGCCACACGAAACGAAAAGCCAAAAACCCAGACTCATAAATCACTTACAACATATTCACACTTTGCCTACTTTTACAAACGCATTGGTTTTTCATTCTAATATGCCAGTATCAACCACGGTTTTATAAAACTTGTAAATCGGTAAAAAGAACCAACTTTAAAAGCTATTTCCCTGAAATTCAGAAAGCTCTATCCCTTTTTAACCAAATAAAAAAATGTCAAGAATGAAGGAAAATAGTTTTAATTTCCTTGTGCCGCTATGCTATGGTGTAACCGACTAAATCTCCTCCGATTTCCATGAACCCAGAAACTGGGAGGAAAAAAGTGGGCAAAATTCTAAGTTGAAACAATGGACCTGGAAATTTTATTTTATTGTTAGCCTTATTTCATAATAGTGTTTATATCAACTTGAGATTTGGTCAATCACTAGTATTTCCGGAACATTTTATTTTAGAGCATTTTTCTCTCTATTTCCTATGCTCATCGTTTAGCATCGTGGCCCTCTATTGGATGTACACGTCCATGATTTTTTATGAGAATCTCAGCCTCGTGCTGTTCAATGAGGTTTTTAGCGAAGAAATTGGTGGTAACTAATCAATATTTTTCAGACAATAATACAGTTTAGTTCAGTATTTTAAAAGCTAATAAAATCAACTGCACGCTTTTCGATTTCAGATGTGCCGCGGAACAAAGTCACTTCTTTGAAGTCACTCTCCTGGACGAAATGGTCGAAGAAGGATTTCTTCGTGATTTTCTTATTTCCGATGATGCTCTACTCGGCCTGCTCGAAAATATTTCCGTGAATTAATTGTAATTCAAGCAGCGAAATACGAGAAATTATTCAGTTTGTTTGTGACGACATATTTCGTAACTTATTTTATTTGAATGCAGTGGTTAGTATTTGATTCACATTATCATTTATTACGAACCATCCAATCTCCTATCGTGACCAACAATTAGTTCAAACATTATTTCCTTCTCTGTCAAGTATGTATGTACATGCAAGCGGCAAGTAAATGGATTATTTCAGTCGGATATTTGACGGCCTGAATTGATTTGATTACTCACTAGCTATTACAGTTTCCAGCAGAATCTTGTTAAGCCTAAAACTAAAATTTAAATCGTCCCATTTTGATGATTATAATATTGCTTACAAAATCACTATTATACTGTCCACTGACCACTAAATTGTACACAATGCTTTCCACCTATGTATTTGCAGGGTAAAATCGGAGCTAACCAAAACTTAACTACTGCAAAACAAATTAAAACAAACCGATTGAAGCAACTATTTACCGTACTGACTGGTCTATCATTAAAGTATTTTAGCCACTCTGCCTTTCAGACTTTACTATATTTTCAGTGTCAGCGGTATTTAAATAAATAATAGCAGCTTTAGGTACGGGTTCAGACAACGTTAGGTAGTATAGTGCGATATATTTTTTAGTTTATACACATATCGTGGGTCAGGAGAAGCCCTGTAATTGTGGGTTACGTTCAGCATTCCGTTAGCGTCATTCTGATGCGAGTCCCACTAATCAACATTCTGCTTTAAAAAGTGTAAATGTCGTGTTTTATTTTTGAAACGTGCAAATACCAGTTTCATAAAGTTTATAAAGTACAAATATATGAAATTCCTACAGTTTAAAAAATTCAAAAATCTCCTTTTCACATATTTTGAAAATATCTAAATATTTAAAAATCTTTCAAATACTACCTTTACTAATCAACAAAAACATGTGTATACGTATCACTTTGAAACATTCAAAAAAGTGCAAACACAACTTTTACACCTTTTTTAACTGTGCAATACCAGTTTTCTACGTTTTGAAAAGTTCAAATATAAAACTTGTACACATTTAATTGGTGCAAAAGTCACAGTCAAGTTACAAAGAATAGAAAAGTTTTACAGTTTTTAAAAAGTATAAAAGTGGCATTTACACTTTTACAAACCAGGAGGTAAAAAGTGTATCGTTGGGACACACGTCAAAATGGCATTAGGGGAACTTCTGGAATTCCACTACAATAGGTTTAATCGGAGTTAGAACAACCTCACTTTGGTTCTTCACCCACAATAACCCTGAGTTCTTGTCTCCGACGTGTTTATGTACTAAAGCATTTCCCAGCAGTGGTGCTTGACATGCCCATCATAACTACCACCATTATGAATCGAAATGTATCTAAACGCTTAGACAGCAATTTAAATTGTGATACATAAATATCATAATTACTGTTGTATAATTGGACTATCTGAAAATGGAAATACATTAGACAATTTTTCAATTATTCTGTCATAATCGGTTAAGAAACTGAACTTAGTACTGAGCAACTAAGTACTACCTACTATTTATTACGAAACAATACCCCAAAACATAAATTATTTACAGCAAATTCACAATGTTCCCACTTTAACAAACACTTTGCTTCATTCCATTGCCAGTACCAATCACGGTCGTAAAACTTTCATAAAATCGGCAAAAAACAAATTAAATCCTTAAATCAACTGTCTAGATTTTAGCCAAATAAAAAAATGTTAACAAAGCAGGAAAATCGTTTTAATTTCCTTACCCTTCTATGGTGTGGCCGACTAAATCTCCTCCCGATCTCCGTGGACCGACAAACTGGGAGAATTAGTGGGCAAAATTCTAGGTTGAAACGATTGACATGGAAATTTTATTTATTGTTGGCGGTACTTCACTGTATTTATGTCAACTTAAGATTTGGTCAATCACTAATATTCCCTGAGCATTTTATTTTGGAGCATTTTTCCATCCATTTCCTATGCTCACTGTTTAGCATCGTGACTGTTTTTTGGATGTTCTCGTCCTTCATTTTCTATAAGGATGTCAGCCTCGGGCTGTTCAATGAGGTTTTTAGCGAAGATATTGGTGGTAAATATTCTATTTTTCTTCAATAGTCTTTTTATCTTTAACCTTTTCGAAACGGTAATATATGCATTTAGTTTTACATCTTTTTGAAAGTGGTAATTTCTAGTTTTGAACTGTTTTAAAACGTTAATTTCCGGTTTTTTTCCTTTTTGGAAATGTTAATTTCCAGTTTTGACCTTTTTGAAAACGTTAATTTCCGGTTTTTTTCCTTTTTGGAAATGTTAATTTCCAGTTTTGACCTTTTTGAAAACGTTAATTTC
>JAQFZC010006032.1:0-13128 GCA_034695205.1 Dicyrtoma fusca
AACTAGTGGACAATAGCATGTGAATGATCATGGTAGCATACGATATATAAATAAAGGTGCGGATGATGGCATATTTTAAAAAACTAGCGGCTCGTTCCACAAGGTGACGAAAATAAGTTGATAAACTGTTAACTGCTTTCATCTTATCAAGATTCTTCTCTGCTTCCCATTTAGTGTCCTGCAAACAAAAAACGATTCAAAATTATATAACCCGCAGTATAATGTACAAAATATGATAGGGTCATACTACTTGCCACAAACAAACATAATTGCCAACAATTAATCTACGTGATAAGCACAAGGAAAGGGTCACACTTAGCGCGTACTATTGCTTTCTCTAGATCCTCGCAATTGTTCAAGTGGTGAGTTGCTTCTTTTGCTCCACAACATGGACAGCTCCGACGCGCCCTTCGTTTGTTTCCTAGGCTTGCCTTAGTTCGGGTAGTGCTTTTTTGTTTTAAAGGCTTCATTGCATGGGATTGTCGTTTACCTTTCGTGAGAGGTTTGAGACGTTTCACAGAATTTGGTTTGGTAGCTGAAAATCCTTTTGCGGAGACCCTCTAAAAATAAACATGTGTAAAATAGAATTACTTTGTGTTTCATCGGAAAACATATGACGGCACGGGAAAGAGTCAATGGGTATATCAGTTTAGTTACGTACTTTTACATTTGTGGTCACTTTCCGATGGTAGTCTGCCACTTCCTTTTGCTCAGCCTTAGTACGGATACCAGGACGCATGGAACGTGGAAGTGTGTTCTCTATTTCAGCTGCCACAGTTGCTGCTGTCAATCTGGAACTGTCGGTGTCCATAGTTGTGTCGGAGGAATGTATGGTTTCATCACCTTGATCCACCCTCTCTTGCATATCTTGGATTTCAAATGTGGGCACAGAGAGTGGATCTTGAGAATCTGCGATATGCTCAGACGCATTTATCCTTTCATTTTCGCCGAGCATCTCATCACCTGATGCACTTCCTCCACTTTTACTCTGATTGCTGGTGTCCTTGTCTATCCCCTTTGACGTGTCACAGTTGGAGGAAGAAGGGTTGCCACCGGATATAGTACAAAAATTATCGGACAGTCCAACGTTGGGGGGTACAAAAGTAGAACTGCTGTCGGCAGTTTCCAGTACAAGGTTGCGCTGACAAAACAAAAGATAAACATTACCCTAATTGTTTTAACCCAATTAAGTCCTGACCATGTTACTATCTAATGGTCAAAAACTAGCATACGTACATTAATATATGAAGATGGTGACTCTCGAACCTCGATATTCCCCGAAACAGAGTCACTTGATAACTTTGCCTCTTCCATTCCATCAACTCCCCGGTCGCCTATCACTTGATGCGGTTCCACATCAGACGAGTTTCGTGGCGTTGGTATCATGGAATCCGAGCCGAAAACGTCAACAATGCTTTCAAAATCTACTGCAGGAACATCATTACTTGCTTTCAAGTTACTTGACGGGAGAGAAGTCGACGCTGCTACAGAAGGTGTAGGTGTCGAAGTTTGGGGATTCGAGGAGTCAATTTTAAATTCACTTCCACAGGAAGGCATCAACGGTATTACAAAATTAGGTGGAGCATCCATAGGCTTTAATGCCTTTTCAAGAGCAAGTTCTTCCGGAGCAATCCACGCCGACTCCAAATTAGTTGGACTATCAATAGTATTCGAGACCCCTTCAATATCAACTACCGCCTCGTTCGGTCCAACTTTCAAATTATCTGAAATTCGTGAATCTTTTGCGGGACATCCTTCTACATTAACTGGACTTCCAGAAGGGTTGCAAAATTCATTACCATCAGCTAGTGGCAGTGGAACAAGCGAGTCTGCTTCCAAATTCGTTGCGCTGCAACGCTCAGCCCCTGAAATTTCATCACTAGGGGACAGAGGTTTCAATAATGACATTTCAGTGTCGTCCTGCAAAAAGTAAACAATAAGCAATGAAAATAATGTTTATGAATGTATATCAGAATTATATTGTTAATTTTTACGTTTCCTCTTTCTTTATTTTTTTTATTCTTTATAAGTACCCCTTCAGTGTGAGACGGCTGGGTTCCTGTATTACGTGGGGACCCGTTAAGTTCCCGGGAAGGACTTTGTAGCAACGCACAAGAATTACCAGGAGACTCCGCAGACTCGCTCGCCATGATGTATACGATCGCCTTTTTTTTCCAAACTTGTAACGTTTGAGTTGTACCCTTTTAATTCAGATGCGTACAAGTTAGCTTTATCAATAATTATCTTATTACCTTGTATTACAAAAAAAATTCAATGCACCAATAGTAATTATAATATATATTGATATAGTGACTAAAATAGCAATTCACCGCAAAAATCCACTGCTATCAATATTATTAATTCTAACAATGTGAGAATGTACACCGGAATCAGTGATCAAAGTCAAATGTACTAGTCAGATTCACGTACGATACATTTAGGAAACGCTCTGGCTGAGCAGACTGGAAAAATGAAAAGCTCTCGCGACATTTTTCTCACCAAACCTCGTAAATCTTAAATAAAACTGAATATGTCGCAGTCTTTATTTTCTACATGCCTAGTAGTATGTATCATCATTATCATGATAGATGACAAATTTGTACAAGACAAATATACCTAACCTAAAAATAATTTTATACGTACTACTTCATACTTGCCGTCTTCTTGTTAAGAAATATTTAATCACAATCAACAATCTAACTTTTACAGTCTGAAATTATTACAGATTAGTAACAGTGACAAACCGCATATTCTCTGATTACCTCGTCAAACTAATAATCTGTTTACTCAAAATAAATTGAATAATTTTACCCTAAATCCGATTGCTGTAAAACAACGGTTCTCATAATTTTGATCTTGTCTAAACTCGAATAACACAATCCTCCACTATCGTTGACACTATCCATTCATGTTGCATGTGTATTATATAAAGGGATAAAACTCATCAACAAAATCTCACTGCATCCACACTCATTGAAGTGCTTTTCGTTATTTACAAATAATTTGAATTTGGACGATGAAAATAGGTAATTGCCGGCTTAGGGAGCCAAACCTAAACTCAAGTTGCCCATGGTTGATGTATATATATATATATAAATAAAAAGCCATTCGAAAGTAAAAAAAAAATAATAATTACCGTAAACTCTCTTTTACAACGCGGGTCTCTATTACTACGTGGGTCACTAATTGTACGCGGGGGTCGGAGCCCTTAATGGAATAATGCGCGTGTCTCTAACAGTACGCGGGCAAGTATTTTCAGTGTTTAAGTGTACAGCAATTATTGTAAACCTAACTTTTTAGCCACTGAATAGCTTGAATTAAATGACACATAGGGTAGAAGCAGGTAATTGTGGTCAGCTAGTAATTGTGACCGATGGATTTATTGGAATGAAAGCGAAAGAATAACTTCCCAGTATTGTTTTACGTTGTATTACAAGAATCGTTCGTCAAAAGTAACACCGAACTGACAATTTATTCTTTTGCTTTCATTACGTAAAATCCATCGGTCACAATTACCAGCTGACCACAATTACCTGCTTCAACAGTTGACAGTCAACCGCATCGAATTCACTAGAAATGCAAATGTCAAATGTGGTTTGTAATTAGTTATAAAAATCATAAATAATGGCACAATTTTTTTTTATTCTATGTAACAATAATTTATTATTACTTACTTTAATACGAATTATTTAATCAGTACATTCAACTAACAATCAACGTTTGAATCGGCTTCAGTCACTCTTTCGTAATAAACTATGTAGTCACAAGGCACACAACAAAATCCCAAACAGAAGGTCATCAACTGAACTACGACCGGTCACAGGTAAACTGATTTCAAACGACGCCAAACATACAACATAACAAATTCAACTCCACCACCAACAACAAATTATAAGCTAACAATGTTTCACTTGGAATATGGAACTTGTAACGAATTATAAACTAAGATTCTATCAGGTGCAGTTTATAAATAACTGATTTTTGTAATACACAATGATTCATTAAATTATTATTCACTGCTAAAAGTTGAAAGTGTATTTGACGAAATATGGATCAAGAAGAGCAGGCAGGAAGAGGACAGGAACTGAACTGAAGTACGTCGTAATCTCCCGATTCTTTGAACTAAGCGGTTAAATTGAGGTTCACTCTAAAAGGCGTGGAAAGGAACGTGGGCTCTAGCAACTATTATTAACTTTAATTAAAAAAATAAATAAAATCAACAACGCATGAATTTAATTTCAATAGCTAGGGTACGTCCACGTAATTGTGATAAACCCTTAATTGTGATAATTATCGTACTAGGTACTCGTTTTCAAACCGTTTTAATCACAAATTTCACACAATGTTCACAACGGCTGTTTGTATAAAAAATTAAACAGGCGGAAGATTCTATCGAGTTTTTCTAACAATACAGATAAATTATCACAGTTAAGGCTTTATCACAATTACGTGCACCTACCCTACCTAATAATAAAAATAAATTGTTTGTATAATTGTCCATATAATGTATAATGTGTGTAGTATAGTGCACGTTTTCCAAAACAGTCTTTAGTAAATAACACTTGTTTAAATGGTCAGAATTAGTAAACACCACTTTTAAAAGGTGAAAAATCTAGAAATCACCTTTTAAAATGGTCGAAACTAGACATTGTTAGAAATCAAGACTTTGAAAAACATGAATGTAAAGCAGTAAATGTATTAGCATTTCGAAAAGGTTTCAATGTTTGTAATTACGTAATTACTAAAAACTACAAAATTGTAAGTCAGTCGTAGATGGCATTTTTTTTTAAGTTTTAGTTTAATTTAGGATTTGTAAGTCATAAAGAATGGTGGCTTTGAACTTAAACTTTTCAGTCCTGCAGTCTGCAATTGGGGGACATGCAAGTACTACGTAACGCAAAAATCCTGAATTTTCAACAACCACCTACCGCGTGTAACGCAATTAGCGCCCCCTGTACAATGTTGTAGGTATAGGGCTGTAACGCACAACAAAAGGACTACCGACCCCTTTGATGTTACGTAATACTTGCATGCCCCCTTGCACGGCGGTTCAGTGCAGGGGAATTAATAAGAAGCCAACTTGGTTAGCCTCGATGATATGTTCTAACGAAGATATTTAATTGAAGCTCGAGGAATAGATCCTGACATCCTTGGTGAAGAACATATCCTGCTAGCTTTAATTTAATTTATAATTTATTAGTTGTATTTTGGTAGAAAGTCAAGACTTGGAGTAGATTTTACTTGATTAATGTACCCAAGTTAAGTATGGAGTATGACCTTAATTTTGGTTTTCTTTCTTTCCAAACACATTGTGGAAATTAGAAAAGTAGATTTTATTGTAAGTTTAATAATTACTTCGTCATTTTTGTTTAATTTTGGTAAAAGATGTAATGCGAAGACGTGACAAGTAAATAAATGTTGTGTTGTTCAGTCTGTTGGAATCAAATAATTTATAAATGTACTGATGATGTCTGTAGTGGATTCTTGTAGACTTGTGAAGCGAGCTTACTTTACTGACCAAGTAGATGAGTACTATTATTATATTATATTAACTGAACTGTTGGAACTTAGCTAATTTTATATTACGTGTAAAAATTAAAACATGACTATTATTATTAACAATAGTAATAATAATTTATTAATATTTTATAATTTTTCTGATCTGGTAAGCAGTAGGAATGTAGGACCAAGAAAAAATAAATTAGAGAACTGGTTAATCAAATATTCTGATGTGTGCAATAATTAATAGTTGATATGCTTTAAATTGTATTATTGTATTTTGTATCTACGAAATACGATAGATAATAATGAATTGATAGAGTGGTTTAAGTAGCGATAATTTCAAAGGAAAGACAACTTTTTCTGTTTGTAAGTACCTACATACGTAGAAAAGATTTGTCAGAAATAAAGTACAAGTACCGATTACCAATGAATGCTATATAGGGAGATAATAACATTAATAACCGATGCTACTTTTGTGCACCAAGTACGTTTTCTAAGGGTACGTGCAGTGTTGACGAGAATTCGAATTTATATTAGTTTGCCTTTATTATTATATTTATTTGGATTTATAATATTTTGATAGATTAATCGTTTACTTCTTCCACACAGTATTTCCGTGCGTCGTTTGATTATGTCTTAATTCATTTCTAAAATCGGTAACAATATTAAATAGCTACAAGTACAAGCTACAATATAAAAAATGTTAGTATGGAACAAGCAAATAACATACCAATTAGTAAGTGATTTTCATTACAAATGTTTTTTGAATGAGAGGGAACAACACTAATAATTATTTTGTCTCAATACATGTACTTGTTATCGATGGACGACTGTGTTTAATAAAGTTTGATTTCTAATACTAGCGATTCTCTTAAAACACTTATTTTACTTCTTTAAAATATTACACGCAGATGATGGGTAACAAGAACTAACCAGATCCATAAGTCAATTGAACAACAGTCGATCTCGGTAGTATAATACCCGGGTGAGTATACATACATACATAGGAGTTTTTTTCGTTTCTGCTGCAATGGCTAATGCTTTTAGGAGGTATCAGTACATATTACGAGGGGAATAGAAGTCCAAAAATTTGAATCAAGCTAGCAGGCGATAAAGCAGATTGAAAAGTATTACAAGTATGTTTTTTTTAATTACGAAAGTTACAGAATAATGATTTTAGCCTTGTATCCACGTACGGATTGAACCATTAAATCCATTTTAAAAATGTGAACAAAAATGAGTTCATTCTCAATACTATATATGAACACTTTACCACTCGGCCCTAAACTTAAGCATCACTCATCATAAGCAAAAGAAAAAGCTAGATTTGCGTCAGAGCATCATCTATTTGCCCTTCCTGTTCTGAATCAATTACTAGTTTTACCTTTTTCTTCCGACTTTCAATTTCAATCTGACTGGTTTTATCCCCATCGACACTTGTGTCACTAGCCTCACTCTCCTCCATGTCTGAAAGTTGGACAACAGAAAGACCCAAAACGTGGGTGGCTTCCATACCATCGACCTTACCAGTATTGTTTTCACTGGTGACGTCGTCCACGTTGACACTGTCAACGACACCATCATCGTTACTGTCATTTGGCTCAGCATCAGCAATGACAGCTTCTTCGTTCCCAATCAATGACCAGGCCAACAATGGACGAGGATGTGTCCTGTCATCTAATTCTGCTACCGGTGTTGACGTTGACGTTACCGGTTTGGACGGTGGTGGCTCAGAAAAGAACATTTTAAAGAAATCAGGTGGCAGCGGTTTGTTACCGACGTCAGGTTCCATTTGTGTCATTATCCCCCCGGCAGTCATACGCCCAGCCCACTCACTTTCTTTCTCCTGTAACGAGACGAAAACCCAAATTAAAAATTCCCATTTACTAATGTACAATAACAGTACTTTTACAATTCCGAATCCTATTTTTTTTGCAAGCATGAGAGTGTCCTCACACAAATGTGCATTTCTATTCCGGCTTTTTTCTTCTGTAAATTATGATAGAAGTAGAATTTATTTACCACTTTGGCCATGAGGTTGTCAATGGAAGTTCGAGCTTCCATTAAATCATCGTAATCAGCTTGGTGCTTTAGACGTTGCTCTCGACACCATTCTACCTGGGTTTTACTACGCCCGGAGCTAGGATTGAGACGGATGGGACGCCCATTAGGACCTTCCACGTCCTTGTCCAAATGCATCTTCATTTCATCCTTGAATGCCTTCATGGATGCCCTGCTTCCACACTTTTTTCCGTCCATTTAGAATCTGACCAAAAAAAGAAACTTTGAGTCGATCTGAATCTGAATCTGAAATGAAACAAAGTAAGAACGATAAAACATACATGAAAAGAAAATACAAACAGTTGATAGTCGAGATATAGCTAAATGTAAGGCATATTTAAAAATTATTAACAAATGTAGGTTATTTTTCTTTCTATTTCGCCAGTTGAAATTAAGCCCTAATTACCCAAGACATACTAACTACGTAGTGTACAGACCCGCACAGACTTCGAACTGCCCGAATAATTATTACTGACAACTGATAATCTACGGACAAAAGAGATTTTGCTAATGCTAATACCCGGGTAACGATAAACACAGTATAATTTGATATTTCACGCTACACCACAAAATGGTTTGAGTTGGTTTACTGTTGTTTTTTACTAACCTTGTGGGTAAATGATGATGAATGACTTTTTGAAGCTTGTTATTAGTTACATTTACGAAGAATTCGACCGGTGTGATGCAGCACCGATTTCGCTCATTTTGCAAGAAAAGATCCCAGTCTACCTTCTGCCCTTGACCTCAATAATGTCGAAGGTTGCTCACTAGTTTTTTGAATTACGAAATTATTCGGATCCGTCTTCTGTAATGAATTTAGGCCAACTTCAACTTCAACTGAACTAGGCTGACGATGACGATTGGTTTTGGTATAATTATCCTTAACTTTGAAATTATTTAACTTTTGTGAATTCGAAGTTCCAGTTCCAGCACCGGTTGACTGTGAATTTAAGGGATCCTGTCATGTCATTCCGTATCTGTCTGTTCTAAAACTAATTTAATATCCAACCCACAATACGAGTTCCACTCAATTCAGGCAGATGGCGACTTGAACTGCTAAACGCATCTTGTCTCTGCTTTTGCTTTTTTTGTCAACTGGAAAAGAGAAAACTTTAATTTTACATATCAATATCAATAGAAAATCAAACACAGAAAAACTGTTAGAGACTCGAATGTTTTCGTGGATAACTTTTTACTTCTTCTTGTTTTTTTTTTATAAATACCTGAGTGTTGACGGCAGGAACAAATGACAGTTAGTGTCACCGAGTTATTTTTTTATTCGTGTCGAATTAATAATAATTATTATTCGTATTAATTCGTGCTGGTACGTGTGATAACTTTAAGGGGATACTGAGGCGAGCCAGATTAGTAAAAGGTGATAGTAAATTAATAAATAGAGGATCCTGTCAACTGTTTTGGTTTTGGTAACTTTGTGTTGGGAGACAGCCCTTACCAAGAAATGGACCAAGATAGGTTTGTTCGGTAAGTACAGATACAGTAATTTAATTTAATAAATCCTTTCCTTCTCAAAAAATATAACAAATATTTGCTAGGTATAGTTTTGTTGCAGAAAATATTTGGTTTTCCATAATCACGTTCCATTAAGTTACAACTTATATTTATTATTATTATTAACTAACATCATTAACGACACCACATTTATGCTTAATGAGCGCTTCAAATTATGCTTTTTGGGGGCCTGAATTATGGTCGATTATGCTCTTTGGCCAAATAATTATGCTTTTTATTTTCTATTAAAAAATTGACTACTGGCAGTCAAAAATCGACAACGACTACTTATAAAACAAACAGGTTTTAATTATATGCTGTTTTTGGCACTGCCCTACTGTATTTAGTGCTTCATATGGAGTTAGGGGTGGCTTCAAAATATGAAAAATAAAACTTCATTCAACTCATCTATCGCCTATTTTGTCTAAAATTTGTGTATTTCCGTTCCTTTCTCTGATTATGCTTTAAATAGCTCATTATGCTCAATATTGCTCTGTAAATTTTTATTATGCTCGATTATGCTTTATAAATTTTCAAAATGCTTTGTATGCTTTTTGAGCTTTTTGAAATTTTAATTTTACGATATTTCGATTCTACATACTCCCAAAAGCTTACAAACCTGGACACCGGGGGTCTGAGATGAAATATGTTTTTTGATGCTTTTTGTGCTTTGTGGTGTCCTTAAACATCATATTATATACAAATACATTCTAATTTTGTTTAAATGAAACCATTCTGTTCTTCTTTTAACGTTACAACTTAGACGTCTATACTTAAAGAATTGAAAACGGAAAAATGCAGCAACGTCAAAATACAAATTTAATTTGTTTATTTTTCGTTGACAGAGCCGATGCAGTTGAATCAAGGGGTAAAAAGTCCCCACAGGATAAGGAAAAGGAAAACGAAGATTTTTTAAAGTTTCTGTCGACAAAATTTATGCAAGGTAATAAAATGAGTGAAGATTATGAGGTGAACAGTATGGATGACCTTTGGACACTTCTGGGAACGCACAGAGGTGTAGCCACCTTGGTGAAAAGATGGTTATGGTTGAAGCATAGCAAAAATGAAGGAAAAAATATGGTTCTTCAAATTCAACGTCATTTACGGAAACACCATGAAAAGTCCAGATCCATTTTTTAACGCCCAAAACCGTTGGCGTTGCCATCCAGGCCGATACTGAACAGGAAGAAGAGCATCCTAATAACAACAATGACAGCGAAAATTCTATTCAGGAGGTATACCCTGCGGAAGAAGAAGGTCACATAAGGAAGTTGGGTGAGCACCCCCGAAGATCAAAAGCAGTTGCCCTGGTCTCGATTGGCAATCAAACCCGAAGGTTCCTATTTTTTATCAACCTATTAAAAATCGTGAAACTTTAACGGCAAACATTTAACCATAAACCACCGTTGTAAATCTTTAGTTTTTGTATTTGTTTTCCTACAAAAGTTCTGTCACCTACCGTGCATTACCAATGCCACCATCAAATTGGCAATTGCAAGTGCAAGTTGGAGAAACATTATTGGAGGTTCGTCAATCACAAATTCATGGAGTTGGAGTCTTTGCAACATCCAATATTCCAGCTAACTATACACTAGTGGAATATCAAGGAAATGTAAGATGGCTATAGTGGTCAACTAAATCAAGTAATACATACGTATATGTTAGTATTGATGAGCATCTATGTAGCTGTTTAAAAAATTTGCAATCCTGTATTTTTCGCAGAGGGTTCCCACCAGTCTCGTGGATAAAATTGAAACTCAATATCAAAAAGCTGGAATTTTCAATACGTACCTCTTCAGTATGGACAACGGGTTAACGATAGACGCGACCAAAATAAACACCACAGCTAAATATTTTAATCATTCTTGTGCGGTAAAAACATAATTTAATTCTGTCTCTCTTGTAAACACGCATGTGATGTAAAGCTGATTAACGCGTTAATGCATTATTTCTTCATGATTTAGCCAAATTGTAAAAGCTATCAATTCAACGACAAAGGGACTGAGAGAATCATCGTTGCAACCCTGAGAGAAATTCTGGGAGGAGAAGAACTCACATACGACTATTTTTTTGAACAGAACGAGGATCCAACGAAAAGAGTAGCTTGTACCTGTAAATCTCGTAATTGTCAAAAATATTTAGACTAGTTTAGATTAATTTTTTACCATCATTCGAGTTTTTTAAAATTTGCGGAATTAGTTTAAACCTACTTTACTCAAGTAGTGCTTACGTTAATAGAATATCATAAAAGTTTGACTATTATTTCTTAAGTCACATAATTTTTTATAATTGCTCACTACTTTAGGGTATTGTTAGTGTTTTATTTTGTTGAGTTATTTAAAATGACTTGGCTCAAAACACACACAAATTGGGGAAATCTTAACTTATTATACTACCTCAATAGTGCAAGATTCCACTTTTTCTGCACACTCGTTTTTCGAGGTACCTACCTTTAATTTAATATTGTTTTCGTACGAATAAACTAAATCATATACAGTCATCAAAGAAAGAATAATCACGGCCTCCTGCAGTCTAGGCACTGAATTGACCAGATTCTGAGTCACACTGGAGTCAATATTCCTCCCAGGGTCACTGACCCAACTTTGTAGGTCACTCTTATTAGTAATCGGATTTTTCCTGTCTTATTGGGCCAAAAGTCCCAAATTTGCTCCATTAGAGGTAGGTCTGGTAATTGTGGAGGACCTCGTACAAATTAAAGCAAAGTGTAATACCGTTAGAAAGCTCATAAAAAATACTATCAAATTAATGTAAGTAGTTATTATGTGGCTGAAAAGTTAAAGAAGTTACGGAGAATCCAAGTTAGTGCATGAAATTTTCCAGGAACTTTCTTTGATGAATGTAAATGCAAATAAGTGAAATGTAAGCAACGCCACTAAATTCAATCTACCTTACTTAAGTACTACTAAAACCTCTACAAAATAAATGAATAGGGTAGTTGTTCGTAATTGTGATAAGACTTGATTGTGATAATCTCGTCCTAGCGACTGGTTTTTAAACGGATCACGCTATCACGCGATCGTCTTAACGCCTAATTGTATCAAAAATAAAAGACAGATGATTCTATCGAATTTAAAAAACAAGAAAATGATGAATTGTCACATTTAAGTCTTTATCACAATTAAATTACGTTAGACTAAACCCATGATTCTCTTGTAGAACCTGCTCACAACAACAATGAACAATGGACTTGACATTACTACTCAATTAGACGATTTACGATAAGCATGTAGTAATGTTGAATGTCTAAATGTGTTCCTCTTACCCGAGACGTGATCACTGAAAACATTTTCCATCCTGGATATCCGTCGTGTCAACTCCCACAACCTTTCATTGGAACTCATGGTTTGAACCTCCAGCATCCCAAGTCTTTCTTCTACGTTCATTCTGAAGATGTAAGAGAGTCCTTAAACTAAAATTCTCTCCCGGCACGGGACCCTGTGTCCCGCTGGTCCTTAGTCTGATGACTCAGTTCTTCTTTACAAAGTTGACAATGAAGCAGACGTGATGGTGTCGGACATGATCAGCCGAGCGGTCGGAAACTGGTAACTGGTGACCCCGGTTGCTGTTGAATGCCAGGTGTCAACACTCAACAGACTCCACACCTGACCGTCACCGTAATTCTTTAATTAATGACTACAGTACCAATTAGTTATTAAAGACGATTGACGATTGACGGGATGACGTGCCGATCGTTCGTTGTAGTTGTAATATGCGAGATTTCGACGAAAGAAAAGAATATAATTTCTAAAAACAGTCACATAAAAAAATAATTTAATATGTAAGATAAAACAAAAAGTAATCTCAACGTGATTACTAAATGCAATGTCGGCGATGCATGGCTGAAAGTGGAAATGTCGTATTAATGTTAATCTCATTCCAAGTAAAAGGGCCCACTCGCCGCCCACCTCCCGCCACAGATCCCCGCCGCCAACTTTAATGCTGTAAGACGCACTATGAACTATTGTCAAATTTTTTCGAAGTGGACACGGAGGAAGCGTTCCCAAATCTCTTTTGGCCCGCTCCCATTGGTTCGTG
>JAQFZC010006033.1:0-13128 GCA_034695205.1 Dicyrtoma fusca
TACCGACATACCGAAATACCGAAATCAAGTCGGTATCGTCGGTATTTCGGTATACCGATACCGAAATGGTAACCCTAATACCCTGCATACCTACCCAGTTTTCTTACAATCTCTATTACAACTTTCGCTAGGCACGAAAATGAACATGCTAATACCCACCAATATTAGGGTACCCAATTTCCTAATACCGACAATTTCAGTAATACCAACAAAACCGATACCGAAGGCAAAAATACCGATGCCGACACCACTTTTTCCAATACAAATTCTATGTTTACGTAACAAATTGATATTCATTTTGAAGTCACCAAGCTCATTCAACAATTACAAGTTTAAGAACACCTTTTACCTATTTAGCATCCCCAAAATTTGAAATGACTAAAAATTCGGCGTTCAATCCCTTTCAATGCTACCGTCAAGTATATTATGTCCCGAAAGTTGCAAAACATTGGAGTAGGGCATGCAAATACCGTAAAACTCCATATTACTCCCCGGGGAATAATTCGTAGTTCTACTATTTTTTGTCGGGGACTAATACAAGGCGGGGAACAATACGAGGCGGGGAATAATAACTTTAAACCAAAGATAGCACTACTAAAATAAAATCAATAACGTCAACGCAGGATTAAATTGAATTATTTTAGATGCAAATCCTTCTGCGATCTTCATTAACTAATTAAAAACAATTTGATTGCATTCAGGCATGTAGGCAGGTACTTAGCTACCTATCAACTATCTATGCAGGTATCTGCATGCTCGTTTCAAGTTGTGTAATAGTATAATTAACTAAGTTGTTGATAGTATAATTAAGAAAAATAAGGATTTATTTGATTTATGTACCGGGAAACTAAATAAGGCGGGGAGTAATTCGTAGTTCTACGAATTTTTACCGGGGAATAATACATAGAGGGGACCAATACAAGGCGGGGAGTAATATGGAGTTTTACGGTACCGATCATTTTGAATGACCGAAAATACCGATACCGAAAACTCCAGATACCGAAAATACCAATACCGAAAATTTTATCGGACTTTTTGTTCACTTTTTGGACATCATGCCTAATTAAAACTAGTTTTAAATGAAAAACAAAAAGCCTTTACCTAATCTATCTACCATAAAATTTCGATTAATTTCCTCGCTCTAATAATTCCCCTCTCGAATAATTCTCCTGACAGATCTTGCAAATAACTCCCTCTCGTGAATACCTTTACTGATAGCGTCGTATGCGAAAGCATCCTTGAAGCGATTTTAGGCAGTAGAAGCACAAGAAATCCTATGCTGGGCAAACGAAACGAGTTTCAAAATGAGTGAACGCCGTGGAATGGCTTTGACAAAAGGCAAAAAAATTCAAAACAATCAAGGAAAATCGTTTTCGGTATTCGGTATTATTACCGAAAATAAATTTTAAAATACCGATACCGATATACCGATAAAAAGTGTTAGGTATTTCGGTATTTTCGGTAATCGGTATACCGAATTGCATGCCCTAATTGGAGAAGGCTAAAAAAGGCATATTTCGGTACCGGTATTAATTCTATATCTCATAGGCAAACTAGCTACATACCGTTATACTGAAATCAAGTCGGTATTGTCGGTATTTCGGTATACCGATACCGATTTAGGAACCCAATATGTAGATACCTACGCTGAACTTGAAGTTTGAAGAGTCCGTAATATAAAAAGCTTTTTTAAAAATACATGTTCCGCAAAGCTTCAAATAGAGCTCGGGTCCCTAATACAACCCGGGGTCTGAGGCAGTGTTATATAGGTACCTACTTACTTTTCAATCCTAGAGGCCTCAGGGACTCATCCCAGGGCCCTGTATAGACCGGGTCTCTAATAAAACCCGTGTCTCGAGCGTTACACTACAGCTATACCATGTCTTACGTTCTGCATAATCATTAAAATAACCCTCGTTCTAGAGTAGTATGTACCCTCGTACATGTATGCTTTCGATTTAGGTCCACTTTTTGAAAGCAGCTCGTTCTTTGTTAGAAATGGTGGAGAAGATTAGTAAAACTGCAACTTTAAACTTTGTAATTAGCAAAAAATTAAAAATGAAGAGGAAATCCTACACTGTTGCATTTAAAATAGCAGTGATTGAGTTGGCCAAAGCAACGTTAGGTGAGAAAGCGGCCAAGCATTTCGAAGTTTATCCGAAAACCATAAGTTAATGATAGTAGCGACAGTGTTAACTGACTTTTAAATAAAACTGCTTAGGTACTTCCGTTTTTGAGGTTGGTACATAGGCATTCATTCATTATCAGAACAAAGATGCTGTTAAAGAAATAACCACACATCTTTTTAGTTCTATTTCATACCTAACTGCACAATAGAACTGTGTACAAATCATCTTAATTTGAAATCTGCATTCTCTCAAACGTATATAACCCGAGTCCCTAATAGAACCCGGGTCTAAAGGTCGATTTTGATCTATAACCCGGGGGGTTCTATTTGAAGCTTTACGGTTATTCTCTCGTTATTTTTTGGCCTTGCCTGCATAATAACAATAATACGAGTCATGAACTTGATTAAATCACAACCCATACATTGACTCTTTTGTGTTGTTGCACTCCTGCAGATATAATTTTAGATATGGTTAGAGATGAATGAAGTTAGGCGATTTATTATACGATTACGCATGAAGGTTAGGACAGAACTTCTTAAATCAAGCTACAAAGCACGAGGTACTCAACACTCAGCTTTCAGTTGTTTCACTGAGTGCTATAAATCAGTAACTGAAGTTTTTTGAGCTGTATGTTGAAGAACTGAATTTTATTTTAATTATATACCTACTCGAAGTAACTGAAATTCAATTACACGGAACGAGAGCGACAAATACTGAATGGCACAGCAACATTTACGTGTAGGAAATGGTAAATTTTCAAAATTAAGTTGCAGATTTAAAAAATAACAGCCTATCAAGCAGAGGCGTAGCTCAGTCTCGATTTCGGGGGGGAACTGGGCGGTCTGGTAAATAGTGTAAAATTGATTTGCTCATCAAAAAAACATTTTGCTTTATTATATCTAGTGTATTTCTTACAATTTCGGGGGGTCTAGAGCCTCAGGGCACCCCTCCCCCCGAGCTACGCAACGCATCATTTAATCTAATTACCATCTTACAAAAGCGTGATCGCTGGTATAATATAATGATATACGGAGTGAGTTAAATCATAAGCTTGCTTACCTGGAGTGAAGGAACAGCACCAACAAAAGCAGAAGGTCCAAAAGTTTGCCCAGGCATAGGTGAATAATACTGTCCAGGTTGACTAATCTGACTCATAGGATTCAATGCAGTTATTGTCACGGGATGCGTCAAGTGAGAGTTGCGGTTGACAAGATTTCCACTTGGTTGCATCAGATCAGCATTAACAAGATGAGCTAAGTCCGTCGCACTACTGCAGGCAGTAGCGGTGGTTGGCGTGGGGGCAACGCTGCAAGTTTCTTCCATATCTTCGGGCTTATGTGTCACTACGCTGAATCTACCCTTTCTCACTGCGCTAACAGCAGCAGAGGTAGTGACAGCAGTAGCTGTCGTTCCTGAACCTGTTGACATTGTCACAGTATTCACTATTCCACTGACATTCGTACCATTATTGCAATCGTTACTACTACTTGCAAACTGCAAGGCAGTAAGACCACCAGTATTACCGGTAGGATTTAGGTTTGATGAAGACTGAGAATTTAAATCCACGCAGTTAACTGGACTACTTAATGACAATATATTCATACTGTTAGAAATTGCCATCGTATTTTCAGAACTATCAACCACATTGCTATTGTTAATTTCCGACTGTGAATTATTTTGTTCAACTTGAGACAAATTCGTGGCTTCCGCCACAACGCTGACTTGGAAGCGAGATACTTTCATGGGCGACATGGGTGGTTTTGAGGTGATTATGGATTGTTGGTGCTGCTGTTGTTCAATACTTATATCCCCAGCATCTGTCGTTGGTGTTCCTGTAGACGACGAGGTGTCCGTTGAAGTCTGGAATAATTGTGCTGCAGCTGCTGATAATCCCGGATTATTCCCTCGCTTTGGTACAGACATAGGCAATTGCATCGCCATAGCACCTGACTGGGAGTAAGAATTTGAATCATTGGTAACCACACTTTGATTCCCTTCGCAATTTTGATTTGGGTTCTGACACTGATTTTGTAACACCGGGATAGGCGGAGGTGCTGTTGCTGCAGTAGCAACAGCTAGAACAGAGGACTCCCCTCCGACAACTACAGGCATTGCTCCAGGTTTGGCTTTTACTTGTCTCATAATGTCCTCTACCATTTCTGCAAATATTTCTGAATGAGATTCCGACAGCAGATCTTCCACAACCTGTTACATTCACACTTTAATTAATCAACCTGAAAAACTTAGTCAGACCCCGAAAACTATATATAGGTAGGTAGGTATAAATATACACAGGTAGTACCTTTATAGATCATCAGATTTAAAATTAAAACTCACCAAATTTTTCGCAATATCCGTTGGTACCAAATCCTCACAGTCAAATTTAAATGTCACAGTTTTCTGTTTTCCTGTTTCTAGCTGACATTCTACAATCGTTCCATTCACACTGAGCAGTGTCAGCTTGGGTCCTCGCTCACCAGTCTTCCGCCTCTTCGTAACCTTCTTTTCAGCTCTCCTTTCGCCTTCGACCATTTCGGCAGGGAGTTCAGCAGAGTGAACTGCAGCTTCGTTTAGTGCAGCGGTAAGGCTAAAATCAATTGGATTACGGAATTAAGAATTAATAAGAGGCTCAAATTACATACACATTCGTTTGAAATATTATTTATTATTTATACGTATGAAAAGTTATTTAATGGTTTTATATTAAAACTTCGAGAACTAGAAATCTGCCATTATAATAAAACTAATTTTGTACCTCTCTCCCTGACTGATCCGTTGCTGAGTAGGGATCTGGGGTTCCGAATAATTACAGGGTGCAGATTGTGGCAAAGATTGTACTCCAGGTTGCTTAAGCATGGAGTCGATTTGTTGCTGCTGAAATCTTTGTGCACTGGCAATGTCCAACTGGAAACAATCAAAACCAGAAATAATTACGTCACAGATAATAACACTAAGTAAAGGGTTTATTTTATTGTGGTGTAAGTACAAAGCTCGCTTAAAAGTATTGCGACGTACGCCCACCGGTGTCGCAGGTTCATTGGGACACAAAGTCATAAAAATAAACCTATTCGTTTTCTTCTCGAGCCATACACAACATACACAGACACAAAATATTCGGTGGACTTGGGCCATAATGCAACTAAACGTCTAGACGTCAAGGTAGTACTGGACTTACACCACAATGCACATTTACCGAAGATGTGCGGTAGCCTACAAGCGTTTCAGTCCCTGGGGCCTGTGAATTAGCACTTTCAGTCCAAGAGCACACACAATTTTTCCTTTAATATGTATTGTATGACTACGGACGACGATACAAACCCAAGAATTTATTCCGTGCAGGAAGTCCAATTACAACGCATACATATATAGATGTATGCAAACTGAAACGTAGATGAGTTGATTGATCATTGCCTCTGCGTAGCTATAACGCCAGATTAGGTATACTGTAATTGTAATGCATGGTAAAATGGTCGGCCATGTGTTTGGCCTGTCCACCAGCTGAAATCGAATGCCTAATGCATCTTTTACTAGCATATTTTTTTCAATTATAGCCAGATTATACTACATAATTGCTGATCTATTACACAGGTACCTACCTACCTAATTTAGAAACGCGGGTATTCTGTCATATGTAGTTTATATTTGGTCTAGGCTTATACCTAAGTAAAAATATAATAAGCCATTAAACTTTCGTCAATCTTCAAAGTGCAGTCATTGTAACAGTAGTACGGCTGACAACTTAGCATGTGAACTGTATCATAACTTAATAAATTTTTTAAACCACTATTGCTGAAATATTTAAAAGTAATTGCCCACAACTTTGGGGGTCTTCGGTGTAGAGAACAAAAGGAACACGCCCATCATTCTCAAGCAACACGATGCTGAATAGTAGCATTCCTGTCGGTCCTGTCCCTTATTGCCATCCGCCACTTCTTCCTTCCTGCCCTCTTGTTTCTGCTCCCCATCCTCCTCTTCCTCTTTCCTACCGTCGTCCCAACGATCCCCTTCCGCAGCCTCCTTGCTATCACAATCCTCCACCACACACTTAAGTAGTGATACTTTTTAAAAACAGATTCTGACTACACAATTTACATTTCGGGCGTCCACCAATCTTTTATCTCTGCTATCATAGTTTTACCTTCTACTTTTGCCAAATAAAAGATTTCTAGATTTCTAATTCTTAAATTACTGGAATAATTGCCGTCTAAAACCTTTCTATTCTGCGATCGCATTTGTACGTCTATTAAGAAACAAGAACTTCTTTGGTTTCGAATTATTTCTTTGATTGTGCAATCCGTTCCTAAACTCAGCCATATTTTCTCTGACAACTTTTTTTTAGGGAGCAGTGTGACTAATGAAATGGTATCCTTATTATCTGGTAACCTTATTGCCCATTTGCATTGCATGTAATTATGAATTTTTTTTACAGTATTTAGAATAGGAAACCACAGTTTAGCATAACAGATCCGCGCAGGAGCAGTGTTACCTGATATATTTATATGCACAAACAATCCTCTCAATTCGTATCCCTTTCCGTAGACATACGAAAAACCGAAGGAATCTCATTAACTACGGAAAAAAAGCAGTGTGTGCGCTCGTGGACTGAAAGTCAAAAGTAGGTGATCTCGTGGAGTGGTCCATAAACATCCACGCTAGCGGACCAGTCAACAGGAGCCAGGGACTAAAGCACTTGTGGGCTACGACATATACATATATACACATACCTTGACCGAAGTGAACATTGTACTAGTAAAGTATTTACTCTCGAGATACTTTTCGAAGTCTCCTGCTCATTAAGGAACTCAGGTGTGGGCTGGATAAAAGGAGCCCACAAACCTGATTTCCTTAATGAGCAAGGGGACTTCGCTAAATATCTCGAGAGTATATAATTACCTACGTGGCAACTTTAATTTTTGGCGTAATGTCATCGTGTTATACACTATTTTAATGCAAATGACCAGTACATTAGAGATCTTAAGTTGGTTTTGGCATACAGTGTACAAATTTTGAATTATTTTTAAAAAAATGTTAAACACCAACAAACCAACTTTTCATGCACAAATGTGGGAATAAAACTCAATACCAAAAGAGTCTATGGAATTCGTATTCTACATGCAACAAGCTTTAAGATGGTGCACTATGCGTTTTCGCTGGACGTGCGTGACCGGTTATTTTGAAATTTTTCGGTTTCAACTTTCAACAGTCTGCACGTGCAAGTATATCGTGAGTGTAACTCAGTGCTACCCAAAATTTTCGCTAGTCTAGTCAAGCCTAGTCGCAAGTAGGAAAAAATGTTCCCGAGTGCAAGAATGTGCTTTTATGTGTGGCTAATATAAAAATGTGTTTTTACCGTATTTTCTCGAGTAATATCCCCCGAATTAACCAAGACTCTAGTTGTTATTTTTTTTAATACCTGACGAATTACGGTATAACATTTTAAACCTGCTGCTACAACTCTGCTGTTGCATACCACACAAACATATAATTATAATTTTGATCAGTTTATTACCTATATGGAACAAGTATCCGCCGTTGTAATGGAAGCCTTTGTTTCACTGTATTTCTGCATTAATTCTTTCTGTTTTCGGTGGCGCTGATATAAAGCGAAACACAGTGTACAAGTGCGCTAATTACTTCCGCTGGAGTAACGGATCCAGTGATCAGCACAGCCATCGTCCCAATGAAACAAAGTTATTCTTGAATACATAAATGCAATGAAAAAAGACTTTCGCTACCAAGTAACCTTTACTTGCGTCAAATGCGGTAATTAATAAATTGATTGAAATTATAATAATTTATTATATGTTTATGTGGTATACAATAGCAGAGTTGTAGCCGCAGGCTTAAACTTTTATACCGTAATTCTTCAGGTAACAACTAGGGTCTTGGTCAATTCGGGGCATATTACTCGAGAAAATACCATAAAAACACATCTTTATATGAGCGGCACATTCATGTCGGTTTTTGCACTCCGGAACATTTTTTCCTACTTGCAGCTTGGGAACATTTTTTCATCGTCCAGCTAGCTGTTTTGGGAACATTTTTTTCCAGAAACATTCTTTCCTACAATCGTTTGTTCAGGGCTCCACATAACCTCCTCCATGGCCAAAATAAAAATTGTGCAATCATGTTACGACGTATGTTACAGAGAATTTTATTACCGATCGAGCCCAGTAATCAGGTTTACAACTGGTTACAAAATAAAAATGTTAGACACAAAACTGAGACAGTGGATGTTTGCTATGCTTACAGCAGTGTCTTAGGACTTTTGTCAATAACGTTTTTATTTTTCAACTAATCTTAAAACGGATTACTTGGCGAGATCCGCAATACATTTTTTTATAAAATGTAATGTAAGATGATTGCGCTACTTTGCTGCTAGCCCAAACTTTGGGCTACGGAAAGGGGAGGGGACACACGTTATGTGGGACCCGAAGCACAATATGAATGGACTCCGGCCACCTTGCAGTTAAGATTTGATCGGACTAATCAGACGCCGGCCATTTTGCAGTTTAGTAAGAACTGGGGCCCATTCCACCAAACACAGTTTACAGTTTGCACTTTGCAATCAATGCAAAGTTCAAAATGCAAAGTGCAGACTGCATATCGTTCCACCATTTCACGCGATTTTTTCGCAAAGTGCAAAGTACAGTGTGCGTATTGTTCCACCACTGAGCTTGTTCAACTTTGCGCTTTTGTGCAAAGTGCAAAGTGACGTGAAAAGTTTGCAAACAAAAATACGAAATGATTGGTAGCGTCCAACAATGAACGCATGTAATATATTATATTATTATATGGCTACTGCTGGATCGGCGACATAGAAGGTCATATCCGGTTCACATATTTATTATAAGTGTGTGTTCGAAATGATTTCCATGTCGGTCCACAAAGTGCTCCACATTTTCATACGGGGCGTCGATTTGGAAAAGAATTCCATCTGCACATCCACAAACATAATGGAAGCACCTTTTTTGGAGAAACGAAAAGAGGAAGTCAGAAACTAATAAGTATCGTAAATGATCTATTACTACGCGGTCTGTATTAATACACGGGTCTCTAATTGTACGCGGGGGTCAGAGGGTCCGAATGGAATAATGCGCCTGTCTCTAACAGTACGCGAGTCACTGAAACCATTTTTAGTGTTTAAATATTTCCGAATTAGTGTAAACTCCACTTTTTAGACACTAAATACAAAGCTTAAATTAACTGACACACAGTTTTAAGTTATTGTCTTAAGCTTGTTTTGCGAAATTAATTCAGAGTAATTTTAATAATAGTTTCGATATTAAGCGGGTCTCTATTAATGCGCGGGTCTCTATTTATGCGCGGGTCTCTAATTGTACACGGGGGTATGAGGGTCTGCATGTAATAATGCACTGGCGTACTATTAGATCATTTAAGGTAGTCCATTTTCACACTGAAATGGATGTATTGTTATGATATTGATAGAACGATTTAGAGATGCAGCGAGTACTCGCTTGCTACTCGTACTCACCAAATTCGCAGCCTTTGACGAGTACTCGTTACTCGCCATGATTACTCGTCCACAGCGAGTAATTTAAGATGTTATGATTGGGCATATTGCAATGCTTAAATAAGAATAAATTCTTCGAAAAACTATTCTAATACTTTTCACTAAAAATGGGAATTAAACTACCTACTTAAGAACTTAGAACAATAATAAACCTTTGGGAAACGTTGAGCGTAACTAAATCAAGTACTTCTGGTCCTACTACAACGTTTTTGTTCAATAACGTTTTGCGCATGATTTTTTAAATACAAAAGCTATTTTGTGACACTACAGCTAATTTAGTATTACTCGCTGCGAGTACTCGGCGAGTAGCGAGTAATGCAGGGCGAGTACTTCGTCCTCCCATTTTGGGCGAGTAGCAACTTCGCTGCATCTCTATTGGCCAGCCGTCCCTAGGGGGAGGCGACGATCTAGAAAAGCCGGGCCGTGGAAGCTGCAAGCTGGACGACTTGGCTTCAGTTCCTATCTGTATTTCAAAAGAGTAACCAGTGTCGTTACGCAGTACAGAGAGCAACTCATTTTCCCATTTCTTTCCCCACAGAATTATTTCTTATTTCCTTAGTAACTTGTTTGTTACTATCTTTCATTAGTTAGTGAGTTAGTAAATAATTGTTTGTATAGATCTATGTTAAGAAGGATTCAGTTCGCTAATCGGGCGGCTGTATGCCTGATTTATTGGAGAGGATCAGTCAAAGAGTGCGAATACATAAATAAGTGACGAGTTTTGCAGAATTATAGGAACCGGAAGTGTCCTTTTATTGCATCACACTGGCATTGACATTAGACATACTAGAAGTATCCCCATCAGATCGGGAGTGACGGATAGGAGGGTAGTGAGGAAACAGAGTCCCCGGATGAGAAAGTGGGGGTCTTGGGTCAGGGAGGGAGTAACATCCCGAGGAATCGGAAGTATTTGGCAAGGGAAACCAAGTACTCGTGGTTCCAGGCCCTGGCATCCGGTCTAAGACCTCGCAACTCGGACGAAAGGGGGGAGGACTCGCTTGGCCAAGTCGGGAAGCCAAGACTCGGAGATTGGAGAAGGGGAAAGAGAGGAAACGGGTTCCCAGGCAGAAGGAAGAGATCTCCACGGGTCGATACCGGAACAAGTACCGGGGGAGGTCAGGAGAGTCCCTGGCAATACCAAATCTACCCGGGATTCCAAGCACCTGCATCGAGCTTACGCTCATCTTCGTTGGAGAAGAAGTCGACACGCAGTGACACCCAGAACTAAGGTCGTAACGAGGAGTTAAGTGAATTTATAAGTAACCGTGAACTAGTCGCCATGTCCCTGGGGGGACGTTGAAGGAGTAGGCGAGGTCCAACTCTAGAGGATCGACTGAGCATACGAGTTCTGGCGAAAAACTGTGTTGCAATATACAGTTTAAAATATGTAAATTCGAAGTTTCCGCCGATCTGGTGTATAAATAGGTAGCGGGGGTATAATCAATGCAGTATATACAATAATATACAAATCGACTAAATGACCAGATAAACGTACAATGTCCATGTGCAAAGTGAAAAACGGGACTGCGTCCAGCGTAATGTTTAAAACCAAAGACAAATCATGACTGGCAGAGAAATAAATAAATAAAGATTAGGCATTTCAAGCAAAACCGCAAGAATGAAGCTAAAGGAAAGGATGTGTGGCCTGGCCTCTGCAGACTCTGGACAGACTAACCTGGTTAAAGCGACGGAGACGGATTTTCTGGCCTGTGAGGGAAGTTCTCTCCAGCAGGAAATATTTGGAGGATTTTCCAGTAAATCCGAAATACTCTTGACCACGGGAAGATTTCGGTTTTTTTCATCACCCATCGACATTGACATGGAGTTGGACTTGGGTTTCAACTTCCGGTTGAGGTTGACGTTTGCAATTTGTCCATAGAATTCTGAATCCTGATGACCCTCCCCCTCTTTATTTTCATCACCGATCACAACTGCGGAAGTATATGTGAGCTGGGGTGCCTTTAGCTTCAAGGTCTCCATGTCCGAGGTCATTGGGGTCCCCGGTTGTTTTTCCTTGCCCTTTTCATTATCCTCCGCTTTCAAAGTATCTATTCCAGCGTCCGTGCCAGTTGGATGGGCACGCTTACTTTTTCTTTTTACCTCGTCATCGTCTTTGTCCTCGTAACTGCTATTGATGATGTCACCAGTAATGACTTTAACTTGAAGATTACGGCTATGGCTTTGCATTTGCAGCTTTGGAGATTCCAAGGTACGAGTATTGGCTGATCTTGACGTGCCAGTAATTTCAGTTTTATTAGTATTTTGACTTAAGGTTTGACTTTGAGGTGGGATTCGAATTACAGCATCTTGGATCTGATTATGAGTTTTATCATCAGGGGACGCATAAGAAGGTAAAGCCTTAAACTGGATATTCTTCTTCATATTTGGTTTAAAATTAATATTGGAATTAAAATTATAACTGGAGTCTTTAGCTGAATTAAAAATTTGAAATTGACTCGTCTGACTCTCTTTTTGAAGTTGATTCATATTAGACTTACTCTTGGTATTTTCATATTCATGATTCTTTCCATGAGTTTCAATCGAATTTGTGAGCACGTTATAATTATGATCATGATCGCGATCTCTTGTCGTCCGAGCTAGAGATGAACTTCGAGTTTTCCACGACAAACTACCAAAATAAGAGGGAGAGTAAGGCGGAGATTTTGATTTTAAGGGTAATTCTGATACTACTGGTATTTCTCCAAATTGTAAATTTCTAGTAAATTGAATTCCACCTGCTATAATCTTGTGATTTGGATCTTGAATTTGGTGTTGACTCGGACGTTGATTAGTTGCTGGGTAAATATCCACCATTTCATTGGGAAGGCTACTGAGGTTAGAATTATTGGGGGAATAAATGTTGGTGGGAGGATTATCATTGTATGAGAAAGAAGCGTATGGCCGAGCGGGTGTAGGACTAGGAGGTTCTTGAAGATCTACCTGAGGAATCATCTGATTCTTGACGGAGATGAAAGCAGAACCTAACAACTTCCCTGTAGTCTTCATCGTCTGTTTACTGATTTGAGCTGAGCGTGGACTGCGAAGTGCAAGAACTCCACTTGGTATCCATTCCGGAATTACTTCGAACTGCATGTAGGACAGACGAAACGGACCGAGAAAAAAAAAAGCAAAATAAAGGATTAGACCAAGGAAACTCTGCGAACAAGAATTCAAATTCAAATTGGAATTATAATGAAAGTAATTTGGTCCAGTGCTGCCCGCTGCCCCAGTCTAGTCAAAAAGTCGTGACTAGACTAGGATTGACTAGGCTTGACTAGACTATTCGGCCCTTTCAGAAGATTTGACTTGACTAGACTAGCTGATTTATAAAAAATGACTAGACTAGACTAGCTCATCGACATCCTATAGGGGGCTGTCCATAAACGACGTTTGCATTTTTCTGACATTTTCTCCCCCCTCCCCCAAAAGTTTGGATTTTTTAACATTAGCTTAAATGGAAGCTCC
>JAQFZC010006034.1:0-13128 GCA_034695205.1 Dicyrtoma fusca
AAAAGCAATCACTATACTGTGCATAATATGTCTATACATTCAACGGAATTGCTTATAACTTCTTTTCTGCTCCAATGCAATTCCTTTTACGACGGTTAGGCTACGAATGGCTACACGGTTACGGTTACGGTTAATGGCACGGTTTCTGTAGAATTTGATATGATTGCGTGACGTAAAGACTTACTACAGTTGTTGGGAAACACGAAGGGGGATGATGTAGGCGTATAGGAGTATGTATACTGTTATAGAGTTTCTAAGTAAATCTGCCCGAAGTAAGCGAATAGGTATATGTATAGCCTTTAATTTTTGTACAAAAAACACAAAAAACAGTTTTAAAATTGGAATTTGGAAAGCTTACTTACGTAGGCACATATTTCTCAGTACAACCGAGAGTTGCCCATTACAATTCAAAATGCGTATGATGATGCTCCGATCCGATGTATAAATTATTTTCTTTAACCATAAAAAAGTGGGCTGTTCAGACTTGTTCAGACTTGAGACAGATGTATGTAAAATAAAAGTAGGTAGTAATAATGCTAATCTCTCTGGTTTACAAGTCAGCTAATTGATGATTGAATTGCATAATTTGCAAAGGTTGGCATATTTGCTAATGGAATGCTAATTTGAATTTAATGAGTGATAACCTCCTTTAAAGATGGCTTGTAAGGAGAATGGAAAATATACATTAAATTATATCTGTAGATGAGAAAAAGTAGGTGTGGTAAACAATGACATGCAAAGAGGTTTTAATAATCAAATGGCCCATATATACTATAGCAAGGAGAAGGAACAAAAAAAAGAGCTCTGTCGACATTTTGACAAGATGATAATAGATTACATACAAATTTTTCTTACCATGCACTCGTGAGTAGCAAACTTTGTCAAAAATCTTTCCTAGCCTTTCCACACACACTTTCGTTGATTAAAATAAAATCTTTAGTCATGTATTAATCATTGGAAATAAAATTTCAAAATGCTAGTCTTTTATTTTCAGAGATACTGCTATAAAAATGTAACTATTTTTATATACCTTTAGCAAAATGCTATCAAATCCCTCAGCAATGCATAAATAAATAAATCAAAGAAATAAATGACAAAAATGGTACTCTCTTCTGGTTTGATGGCTCGTTTATCTTTTTGCCGTAGTAGACACACACAGACACAGCATTCCATTGTTTTCATCTGTTACACTATTTTTGTCTGTAAAGGATGAAGATCTACATAGTATAGCAGTGGATAGGTACATCATTGATAAAGGATGGTATAAAATCCCCTGAGTTGTTCCCAATCCAATTGACAGATTTTGGTCCTCAACTACGGTGCAGTGTGTCTGGTGTCCTGGAAGCCTGGAAAGGTATGCCTGGTGCAGTGAGTGAAATAAAATTCGGTTCTTGTTGGTTCTTGATTTGGTTTGGTCCGTTCAGTTTGGGTTCGGATGGCTTTGGCTTGCTTTAACCTTTTCGAAACGGCAGTACGTTTTCTAGGTTTGTGCCTTTTTGAAAATGATGGTTTCTACTTTTGACATTTTTCAAAGGGCTCATTTCTAGTTTAGTACCTTTTTGAAGGTTTTGGTTTGTAGTTTAGCACCTTTTTGAAAAGATTGGTTTCTAGTTTTGTCCTTTTTGAAAGGGCTATTTTCTAGTTTAACAACTTTTTGAAAGTGTTGGTTTGTAGTTTTGACCATTTTGAAAGGCCTTATTTCTAGTTTAGCACCTTTTTGAAAGTGTTGGTTTGTAGTTTTGACATTTTTGAAAGGGCTCATTTCTAGTTTAGCACCTTTTTGAAAATGTTGATTTCTAGTTTCGACCTTTTTGAAAATGTTGATTTCTAGTTTCGACCTTTTTGAAAGTGTTGGTTTCTAGTTTTGACCTTTTTGAAAGTGAGTATTTCTAGTTTATACCGTTTTGAAAATGTTGGTTTCTAGTTTTGACCTTTTTGAAAGTGAGCATATCTAGTTTGACACCTTTTCAAAAATGTTAATTTCTAATCTCACACCTTTTGAAAGTGTTAAATTTTAGTGTATACATAAACACTAAACAACTTCATAGTTTACCAGTTGCGAATAGGTTAAATGGCAATAGAAATATACCGAGTGAGTTGAGGCAATGCATTTTCAAAGCTCTCTCTCTCACTCTTTCCCTCTCTTTCACTGTATTACATGTGCTTTTGTGAAGGACCCGAAAATCGATTTGCTTCCCATCCAAATCAACAAAGTAAATATCACCAGAGCCAGAACCAGAGAGAGAGAGAGAGAAGTTTCAGTCTTGAGTTATGTATGGGGAAGTAGCTATGGAAACTCTAACTCTCCCTGGTTCCTATATACCTACTATAGCAATGGACTATATGGGCCATGGACATGGACTTGTTCGTTCGTTCGTTACACAGTTTCTAAAAGAATTTTTATTTATGTAGCTTTTCCATTGTATTCTAAGGTAACTCGAATAAAAATTCCCTTTTTTTCTTATTCCATAGCATACAGACATATATAACACAGTGGGCACTGGATTGGAAATCGGATTTTTTTTTGGGTAAGTATATTTATAGGACCGATACCGATTGCAGATAGTTTTAGGGGTAAAAGAAAAGGTATAACATACATATATAAGGTATTATGTTTTTTGAGTTTTGCATTATTGAATATTTGCTTTTTCTGTATGTATATGTACATAATAAAAAAAACTAGGTACTCTTGTAACTTTTATTAGGAACTATCAGTAAAAGAGCTTTTATTTATTGGTCATCGTTCAATTCAAGAACGAAGTTTGCAATGTAAAGTAAAGTATAATGGATAGTTTGTGATAGTAAACAATGATATTCTTTAATTTAATAATCGCCAACAAGGAGGTTTCTAATATAAAATTGTATCGCTGTAAAGGAAACAGTCCCAGAAATAAAAAGTAGTTCTCGAAAAAAACAAAATTGGAACACAATTTAATTTGTATGAGAAGGCAGTATTCAAATATGTATATTGTATACACACATTTGACTTTCAAACTTTATTACGGTGTCTTACAGTGTGTTAAGACACGTTTTTTTCGAAGGCTTGCATTTGATTCAATATAACGTCAATGGAAAATTTCAAATAACAGATTTTTTTATTGAAAGGCACGTAACTTTGACCTAAGGACATGTTCTATCAATTTTCGATTATTTTTTTTATTTATTTTCGAATATTGTAATACACGACAAGCTGATATGACATCCGGTGAATCATTGGCGACAGAAATAGTCAAGAAAATTACATCTTAGGCATCAGAAGGATCAACAAAACTGTCGCAATCACGATTCCTCTATGTATTTTGAAGCTTCTAGGGTATTAATAAGGAAAACATGAAGGTATTAATACGACCAAAAGTACACTGCCTTTACATGCCTTAGTTTATTTGTAGTGCTAGCCTCCCCCTTGAAGGTATGTACATCTGTAAAACGTGGACGAAAACGTGCCTAGCCACAGTTTTGTATACGATTTTAGAATATATTTGCTTTCACTTTTAACATTATTGTACATTTTCTTAACAAGTCATTCTGCGGTTTCCGCTAAGAAGCATCGAGAATCGAGAAGTTCATTGTTCTTGATTGCATCAGACGTAGGTACATTTAACATTTAATCGAGATATCTGTATCAAAATGAACTCACGGCTTGAATTTCGGAATTTCGGACACAGAAACTTCTGGCAGATCAAAAAAAAAAAGGCATTTACCAACCTACGAACTACTATCATACGTGTGGGCTATGAGAGAAATTACTTCTAGGCTCAAGATAAGCGCAGCTGATGCAACGAATTCAATCCAAGCAAACTTTATCAACAGCCCTTTGTGACTTATCATTTTGTGTAAATAAACTTGTAGTAAATATTATACGATTCGATGTGCCTAGATTTTTCGTAGGCTTTCCAACAGCAGCGTTACAGCGCTCATCATAAATAAGATATCTTTGGAACTGTATCTCTAAACGAACGAACAACCTAACAACAGTCTTTTCCCGTCCCAGGATTTGTTTGAACACGAGAGACGAAACGAAATGCCTTTGTAAAGTTCAAGGTGTACAGGCACAGCAAGAAGAGAAAATATATAAGATTATACCAAATGTACCTCATATTTGAAGGAAAAACGGCAATTCCTTTAAGAATGTTAGTAACAGGGCAGCGGTTGCAAGAACGGCGTAAAATTTTGACGTCAATTCACACAACTTTGAAACAGTTTAAAGCGGCATTGTTTACTCGGTGGGATTTAAGCTATCATTTTATATTACTTGAATTAACTTTTAATTAGGTGTATAGATACCCTGCCTAGAACCTACAAGAATGTTGTTGAAAGTTGAAGAGTCTTTAAATTTTATCTTGCAAGCCTTGAGAGATCATGTAATTCCGTCAGTCGAATTCAAAATACAGTGTCAACAAAGATATCAGTATCAGTAATACTTGTTCAAATTGGGAAGAGAAAGAAACATGACTCAAGAAGAGCAAACATCATCCATCCAAAAAGGTAGAAACTAGGAGATCGAAATTGACATCAACAACTGTGTAAAATGAAGGAAGAAGTAAATTCGATAAAAATATTATCCTATATAATCATATGTACCAACAAATAATTTATTTTACTGTATATAAAAGCCATCCTCTCGATACCCCAACTGCGGGTGGCCCTGTATCGGCATCTTATATTATGTAGATGTAAGTAGGCTTTCGCTTCTGAACCTTTGACCCTTGAGATGATAGGGCCGCTTATCCGATCTTATGACTCATGGAACCTCCACTGACACGTCATGGGACATGCGGCTTCCTTCGGTCACCGTCTTTATCCACAAGTTCAGTATCATGTGTGTCATGGGCTGTAGAAGAATTGTGTTTGATCTTTCGTACATGTATTTCATGACTCAATAAAAGTAACTATCACTAATTCTCAAGAAGTTTGTCAGAGATGTGAACAAACAATAATTGTTCGTGTGTGGACTTAGAGTCTGAAATCTTCCTTTAAGCCAGGAGATAACATATAGATTTCGAGTTTCTGAAAACAGTTTCACAGCTTACATACTTACGTGAGTCGAAAGTCTTTATCAAAAATGAAAATATTGAGTAAACAAATGCCCGGCCTTATCAGTGACTCGGATTTTATAAGACTCCGCATCGCTACGAAATAATTCCTTCCAAAATTTTCAGTCAATACAATTACTTACAGTCGTATTCTGTCAACAGATTTTATTAGTCATGGAGGCTTGACAAAATTTTGGGGCTAATCTACAAGTACTTTACAAATGTGAGGGTCCTACACAAGCTTTAAAATTTTGACTTTCTTCCCTTAGAGGAATAATACAGAAACAGAATAATACAGAAACAGAATAAAAGTAATTAATTTACAGGCTTTACTTATATTTAAATATGCATTGATTACTGACAGCTGCGATTTATGTCCAACACCAAATTATATTTTACATTATTAGTCACTTGAGCAAATGAGCCGTCACATGACCTATGTAAATAATAGCAGGAGCCATAATACTCTTCCTTTTTTATTTTTGTTTTCCAAACACTCAGTTTATTATTGAATTAAAAAAGGGAAGGCACAATAAACACAATAAAGAGCCAAAAATACTTTGACAGTGTACAAGAAAATTTGATTACTTAAGAAGATAATTACTACCTACATGTTGGTAGTCATTTTTTACTAAATATTTACCTATTTATTTATTTATTTATTTAATAGGGAGCAGAGGCATAAAGGTTACGAGAGAATGTAAATTGACTTTGAGCATTAAATAGCTACTGATCAATTAAATTTGTATTGACTTGATTACTTACAGTGTGATAGATGGTATACATCCGTGTGGACTTGGAAGGAAGAATAAACAAGCTTATATATTTTTAGATTGCTGCTTACCCAAGACTTACGACTAAATACATTGGCACATTATCATCAGTGTTGAATTTAGACTTGATTAATTGATTGTAAAGCTAAATACAGAATGATGTGTATAATAGTTCATCAAATATGTTTATCGGTGTCGGTCGGGAGAGTCGGTCTCGGTTTGCGTAGACGAACAACAGTCAGTAGTAGGTTGGTAGTAGTGGCCTGCATCGCATCTCTATCCATCCCAGATATATAGAGCACAGTAGGCAGGGGAAAGGGAAGGCTCAATCCAAATTCAACCTGAGAAAACCCAATATTTATTTTGTTTTGTTAATATTATTAATTACAAGGGATTCAGAGCATTCATCACACTTTAACACTAAACATGCATCGAGTATTTTTACAGCGAGTTTTAAGCTTCTATCAAAACGCTATCTGTATGTTCAACAACTACATGCAACATAAATTAGTGCATTATTTCGATGCCCCCAAATGCTGATTGTTAGTTTACCTACTCGCATAAGTACTGGAATATATTTTCAACGAATTCGCTTGCTCTTGCATCGATGCAGGATTCTCTTCTGTCAGTATCTGCTTCTCTGTGGCTATAATACCTACAGATAAAACGGGGAAAAAATATATAAAGAATTATTCCAACCAGAAACCAGAACCAGACATTGGATAATGAAATGATGATGATGCGATGGCAAGATTTATCTGTAGAAAGAGAACTGTAATTAATAGTTGGTAGTAAAACTAAAACTTACTACGTACAACGTACAATATCGAATATTGAGCACATCGCGGATAAAATGTTGAATGTAAAATTGTCCATGAAGTCATCAAGACGAAATATTATATGAAATTGTATAAAAGTATGACACATGATCATTGAATGAAGGGGTACGTACAACATGTATGTAAGTTGTATGTATTTAACACACCAAAAAATACGTAGTTCCATTTCCAGATAAGTTCAGACAGCCAGATAGACAGACGACAGATGAGTTGATGAAATGATGAGGATGATGATGGGGACCGAGGGAAAAAAAGAGAGATCGACATCGACTCAACATCGACAGACACACACGTCGTACAGTGGAACACCTGAATTAACAAATTGACTTGGCGTATGAGACTTGTGTGAGCCCGATAAAATATTGTTATGATTGTGAATAAAAAAAAATTGTTAAAATACAGAAACAGAAACAGAATCGACTTACCTACGAACTACGAACTACCAACATTCAACATTACAGCAACAACTTCGTACTTACCAAAATGTGATTATGATTAATAACAAAAATGAACTATCGCTAGAACACTATCAGAACTACATGCCCTGATACTGATGTTGTAATCTAACAGTTGACAGTAAGTGAATTCTGCATCGCATCGATGATCAATGCTCGTCTTTGCTGCTGCACCAATTACGGTCAACGGTTGACGGTTGTTTGTAGCCCAGTAAATTCTAGTTTCTTTCAGCATTCAGTCTCCAAGCCTAAAAAAATAAATTCAAGAATTTATTAACTTTAAATTATTATTAGATATGAAATTGCGTTATTAAATTGATATATAGATGACAGTCGATTATTGCATTTTTATATTACGTAACAGCCTGCCTAAAGCCTATGGTTGACGGTATGTTTGTACAAGCAAATACTAATAAAATGCTAAGAAGAAGTACCCAGAGGGGGAAAAAATTGTATAATAATTAATTATTAATGATTAACAACGTGACCACAAGAAAAAGGAATGCAGGAGGCATTTTATTTATCGTTCCCATCCATCGAACTTGTGAAATCACACGGAAAAAATTGTGACACAAAAAAAACTGTCGTGTGAGTGCTATCCTCGTCCTCGTGTCATCTTCACACCTTCGTACTTTTTTTTATAGTATTTTATCCACAGATACAAATAGACATTGCATCGCCTGTCCCGTAATTATATGACAGTGCCTAGGTACACATCGTCAATTTTTATAGGCCAAGAGGTGTGATGAGGATGATTAGTAGTAATGATTGTAAATGAAAACAAAACTGGGCTGCAACACTCATCATCATGTGTACATTAGGCTGGGAAACCATGTCAACCGTCAATGCCGAAGCTACAAATGCATGTTCTAATATGTATCTAAAATGTAATCACAAAAAGGGATCTTTTTTATTATGCAATGGAAAAGGTAACAATAACAAAAGTAATTTTGTGTAAATTCTAAATAAATAAGTACAAGTAGCCACAACAAAGTTACAATCAACGATCTTCAAAATCTTGGGCAATTTTTTGAAATTCTAATTTTTTCGAATGCATTTCTCCCTTTCCCCCAGTTCGATTCCTGGACCGATGCACCCCAGCAAAATGATTATTGTTATTGAACGCATTGAACGGTCGACAATGGAAATAGGTGTCAGTTTTAACATTTCTGAAACAGCGCAAATACCAGTTTGACAAAGTGAAGTGTTTTGAAAAAGTGGTGTCTACATTCTTTGTAATCGCAGTCGGATTGCTAATTACTGTTCTATTTTGGTTAATGCCACACTGCATCCGAAAAATCTGTTTAATTATTGCAATTATCTGTAATCGTGTAATCAGCAGGATAAACCGGAGCAAAATCCGTTCATGTGCCTTTAACAGATCTGTAAAAGTAGTATTTTGCTTACGTGTTGTCTGAAAAAAATGCCATTTTTGCAAAATCGTACGATAAGGCTCTTCATAGTGAACCCGACAAGAGATTTAAAAGATAATTTGTGCATTATTATCTGTAAAAATGTAGGTAGCTGCTATTAAATTATATAAATCTGGCAGTGTATTTTTATCCTCATCATTCTCACATTAATTTGCCCTCAGCTCAAGTTCATCCATTTTTCATTATTATTATTAATAGCTTCAGTAGGAGCGTGTGTTCAGCACAAGTACAAGTGCGACTTCCAGTGGCAGCGATAATAAAATGCAAATTTCAAAATTGTCGAGATATGTAATCAATCGTTCACTTCAGCAGACATTGTAATTCTCATTCCAGACAATTATGCATGGGTCATTATTATTATAGGTATATTATTATTGCCAGTTATATTAGTAGCATTCGGTATTCTTCAACTTTGTATTTGCTTATTGTTTGCAGTCAACTTAACGCTGCATTGGCAGATTGGCACTGCTGCTGTTACAGCAATTGAATTCTCGAGTCGAAATTCCAAAACTGAGTCGACGATTGTACTTGTAACTTGTGCGAATACTAACACTAATAGCCATGAATTGAATTGAATTGAGTTGTGTTGCTTTTTCATTGTAGGTACCTAACTTATTGGATTGAATTATGAATTGGTTATACATTAAATACATACTTGACTGGGAATGTGAGCATTACTTTTCCTTATCGTGGGTGAAGAAGAATTGTGGCATAAGTCCTGTTCCAGTTTAAAAGCATTCTGACAATAGTCCAACATCCAAAGTTCCATTATTCTCATTTGACGGAAGTCCAAACAATCAGATTTTTGCCTAATGTGTTTACAAAACGTATATATACTCTAACACTTTTTAAAAATGTGAAAAACAGCTATTCCCACTTTAAAAAATGTGTAAAACTGCTATTCACACTTTTCAAAAAATGTGTAAAACTGCAATTCACACTTTTCAAAAAATGTGTAAAACTGCTATTCACACTTTTCAAAAAATGGGTAAAACTGCAATTCACACTTTTCAAAAAATGGGTAAAACTGCAATTCACACTTTTCAAAAAATGTGTAAAACTGCTATTCACACTTTTTCAAAAATGTGTGAAACCTCAATTCAGACTTTTAAAAAAAATGTGTAAAACAGCTATTCACACTTTTTTTTAAAAAAAGTGCAAAACTGCTATTTGCCCCTTTCAAAAGTAGTAAACCCGTATTTACTTAATTTAATTATTGTAAAAGCGATAAATTACACTTTTCATAAACACGTAGGTATACGTAAAAATATGATTGTTATTATTGGAACTTTGAAACTTCGGTCAAACTGAGATTAATGGGATTTCGTACAACATTGGGTTTGCGTCAGAATACTTTTAGTTTGGGACTATGAACTTACCTACGTCACATTGCACCTTCACCGACGATATGACAATGATGACGATGATGATGATTTTTATTTGCCCATGTCACTCACACACTCATTCACTCACTCACTGTCCACCACCGTAGCGTCTGACGGAGCGACGACGAACGACACGGTAAGCGTCGCCCAACCGGGAAGTGGAAGTTCAACCGAGGCACAACTCGAGAGATAATCGAGACAGAAGAGATAAAGATGTGCTCCTAAGTACTACATGGTAATTGCGTTTCAAATTAAATAAACACTAGAAAATTATTATATATTTTTTATTTATTAGCTTCATTTGCATTTCCACGTTATTGTTTTTTTTTTCAAGTTACCAGTTACCATCCCTATCACCTATCACGCTATCAACTTCCCCGTTGCAGTCCATCTAGGTATACTTTCTATTATTATTATTATCTTTTTATTCGCAAAACTATCACACATATAGAAATACAGAATACAGATTAACTAATCGCAAGCATTATGATTATGATACAAAAAATGATACCAGGATTATCAATGTATGTATTATTTAATGAAGCCTTTTTGCGATTGCCCATGTTTTGTTTGTTCTTATATGTTTTGTAGGGGCTCTGATTGTATTTATGCTGGAACATAAGGCATCAGGTAATAAAAAAAATCACTTTATTTGAATAGATATCACCAATCACCATGTAATGCAATACATTCAAGTAAGTACCTACTGATGGATGTGCCGGGATTGTTTACAGTGACAATAATGTTGAATGTATGTAAATAATCTACAATCTACTCGTATGATTTGGTAGTGATATTTTTGTGGTTTTTTTTTTGATGCAGTCATTCTCAGTATTTGTATTTTGTCTGTATCTTGGAAATCCAACATTTCAATTTTCATGGCAATGAACTCACCAACTCAACTGGGATTTATTTAGACAGTTAGAGATAGGTATACATAGGACAGAGAGATAGACCGACCGATAGACAGACAGACAGGGGTCCCAGACACAGGCGAATAATAGTATTAATCATACAAAATAATGTGTACATAAATGTACATAAATGTAAATAATTTGTTTTACTAGTTTACATACACAAATGAGTTACTGATAGCACCAGTAATGGTAATGGTAATGGTAATAGTAGCGAGCAACTGTGTAGAGATATTTATTTTTTTTTAAATCCAATTCATTGAATGTTTCTATGTACTATTTACTATGTATACAGATTCCGATAATTTATGGCACTGAAAATACGACCGACAAATTACCTGTAACCTGTAACCTGTAACCTGTAAAGCAGTGAATAAACTTTATTTTCAGATTTCTGAAAATAGAGGTAGGTACAATAATAATTGATTGTGAGTATTAAATTAAATTTTTTATTATAATAGTGTTTAGTATATGATAGCTTGATAGTAATAATAGTTGACAGTTTATCAGCCACCACCTGTGTGACAGGGTGAACCAGGAAATAACCTGTTCTTTGGAACTTCAACTTCAAAGAAACGCCTGGCAGTGACTACTAGTGACGTAAATCCCTAAATTGGAAGGAAGTGAACGAACGAATCACTTTTACCAAGAATAATAATGAACTGCCTTGCACTATCACAATTATTATTACTTTGTAGTTTAGTTTGTAAGAACGAGATTAGAGAGTACTTCCGGTTCCGGTCTTGAGCCGGTCTTTGCCTTGCTTGATTCCAATAAAAATGACGGAACAAGTTTTGAAAACGTTTGAGGGATAAAATATGTGTTTTGGTGGAAGATGAAGCACTTTTATTATTACTTCAGGGATGGTAAGATGAATATTCTGAATATTCTTTGAACAGATTTCGGGTGAAGAAAGACACTATTTTGATGAAGAGTTCTGCCGACCCTGACTGATGGGTGATACGATGGCAGTGGCAATGAAAGTGAAAAACTAAACCCGCAATCATTGTGTGGCAAGTCAACTCCAGTCGAATCAACACTCAACGGGACGAAAGCTGTGTGTAGAATCTAGAAAAATATTAGGTGAAGATACCCATATAATTTGTGGGTTAAGGTACGCATAGGGAGAGATACGATGTATGTACATATAAACTTAATCCCAAGTAGCTACCTGTGTATTGGGGCTGTCCAACTATGATGTTATAGAAATGGTGTTTTTGAAACGTGTAAATATCATGTTTTACACCCTTTTGAAATGTTAAAAGCATTCTTTACACTCTTTGAAAAGGTTAATTTTTTCTGTTTTGCAACGTTTCCACCGGTAGTGTTTTTACCTTTTAAAAAGGTTAATTCATTTGCATCTTTGAAAAAGTTTAGTTTATTTTTTTTATATCTTTTCAAAATGTTAAAATCAATATTTACACTTTATTGAAAAGGCTAATTTGCTATGTGGCACCTTTTTCAAAGTGTTCTACCTCTGGTTTGCGTGTTTGAAAAAGGCTAATTTACTATTTCGCACCTTTCAGAATGTTTAAACTCTGATTATTTGATTCTTTCGAAACGTTTAATTTATTGTTGTACACCTTTTCAAAATGTTTAAATCATTATTCAACCTTTTTTGAAAAGGCTAATTTACTGTTTTACACCGTTTCAAAATGTCCTCATGGGTAGGTATTTCTATTTCTGAAAAAGGTTAATTCATTGCGTTGCACCTTTTCAAAATGCCCAAACCCTGATTTGCATCTTTAAAAAAGGCTAATTTATTGTTGTACACCTTTTCAAAATGTCCAGACCGTGATTTACCGTCTTTACAAACAGCTTTCGTAATAGGATTTTCGCCTAAGAAATGACGTCATAGTTGCAAGGCTCCAATCTCAAAAATAGTAACTTTACTAATAGTCTATACACAAATTGATCAGGGTGGCATAGGAGCTGTTTGTATTTTGTATTTACGTAGATATCTGTATGTTCGAGCTTGCCTAGGTGTCATGGTCCTAGGGTCTACAGTCTACAGCATGTGTGTGCCTGTGTGTGAAGGAAATTGTGGATTTTGACTCGAACCGAGGAGAGAAACGAGCAAGGCAAGCAAAGAACAAACGAATGAGTGGAAGTGGAAGGTCTGCCGTCAGTGCCGTCTAAAATCAAGGGAAAGGAAACTCGGTCTGGGTCGATGGGTGTGTGGACTGATAAAATATTTGAAAATGTTTGCTCTCAAAATACTCATTTAATCTTCCAGCTGAGACTCAATAAGGCTTCAAGATTGAGTGCCATTGCCGTACATTTTTACATATATATA
>JAQFZC010006035.1:0-13127 GCA_034695205.1 Dicyrtoma fusca
TGCTCTTTTTGAAAAAGTCTACTGTGGTGTTTGCGGTGCTTTTGAAATTGTTGTTGTTACGTTTTGCCTTCCTTCACTAGTGTAATATTACGTTTTAGTATTTTTCAAACTGGCTTTTTCCTGTTTTGTCTTTTTTGAGAGCGTAGAATTTCATGTTTTGCCCTCTTTTAAGTAGGGTAATATTACGTTTTACTACTTTTTAAATTGTCGTTTTCATGTTTGGTCTTTTTGGAAAGAGTAGAATTTCATGTTTTGGCCTTTTTCAAATAGTGTAATATCACTTTTTACAACTTTAAAATTGTAATTTTCATGTTTGGTCGTTTTTGAAAGAGTAAAAATTTCATGTTTTGCCTTGTTTAAAAGAGTAAATTTTCACCTTTTGTCACTTTTTAAACTGCCAATTGCCCATGTATTTTTGTCTTTTTTGAAAAAGTGTACTACAACATTTTACAACTTGTTTTAAAAATGCCAATTTCACTATTTTCCCTTTTCTAAACTCCAAAAGAAAAAAGGTAAGGTAGGTAGTTGTAGTTTCAATTTTAGACCTTTTTAATTTAGACTAGTTTGACCCCATATTTTTCTGCGGTCACATTTGCGAGGCCCCTTGTTCAGCTTACAGCATAAAAACTAGCGGAGGGAATATTTTGTAGGAAAAGCGCCCCCTCGTCTTTTTTCATTCCGAAAATTCCTCACTATTAGCGAAGGTACATTATGCGCATTAAAAGCTAACTAGGAGATGCATTAACGTGTGCCTTCTTCGTCCTTTTTAGCCTTCGTTGGTCGTGTTTGCGTCAGAATGACTACCGTGTTGCCGTCGAATGGAAAAGTTCACAGAAACCGAAAAAACGTCCTTTAACATCCGTAATCCGAATCCAAATCCGAAAAAAAAATCCACATTCGCCATCCAAGTTTTGTTCAGGGTCAGAAGGAACATTCGACGGGAAATAAGGACGGTCGTTGCAGTGGAGGCACACACACTTGTTTACTACCGTCCTTCCGCATTAAATGCAATCTGCAACTATAAATCGGACCTGGAGAAGCATTTTGTACTTTGTGAAATAAATGCAGCGTCAGGGTCCGCTTAGAGGCAATGTAATCTGCAAAACTGGTATTTATACTTTTTATAACACAGCTTTACTACAATTTATACACTTTTTTAAAGTTGTAAAATTGTTCTTTATTGAAAATTGTTTTTCCGAAACAGGAAATCTGTTATTACAATTTTCTGAATAAAGCAAAACTGGTAAATACTGTTTTTTTTGAAAGGCTGAACTGCTGCTAGCACTCTTTTAAAAGGAGTAGAACCGCTATTTAAACCTTTTTAAAACAGAAAAACTGTTATTTACTCGTTTTCAAAAATAGCAAACTATTATTTACAAGTTTGGGAACAGCGCATAACTGGTAAATACTGTTTTTCTAAAAAGGTTAAACTGCTATTTACACTTTTTTTAAAGTCGTCATAACAGCTATTTACACTTATTAGAATATAGTAAAACTGCTATTTACCCTTTTTCAAAGTAGCAAAACTATTATTTCCACTTTTTAAAAAGGAGTAAAGCCGCTACTGAACCTTTTTAAAATATAGCAAAACTGCTCTTTTACACCTTTTCAAAATAGTAAAACTGCTACTGAACCTTTTTCAAAAATAGTCAAACTGCTATTTACAACTTTTCACAACAGCGAAACTGCTATTTACGCTATTTTAAAATGGTGAAACTGCTTTTCACACTTTTTAAAAACTAGTAAACGTGCTATTTACCCTTTTTGAAAACGTGCCAAAATGCAATTCACACTTTTTAAAACAATGTATACATAAAAGTAGCATTTACAACTTTTCAGTGTTTTCATAAAATTGCCATTTTCACTTTTTCAAACAAGTAATAATACCATACACTTTTCAAAGTTGTGTAAAACAAAAAAGTAACATGTGCATAAATCCATTTTCTGTAAACACACTGGTGCATAAAAAGGGGCAAAAAGTTTTTAGCTGGTACTGCATGGCACTAAAATGACGCAAATAGGACGCCGGAGCTTCCCGGAGCTGCTAGCTGGGACAAAATGGTTCTCCGCCGACGATTTTTACATCCATAAGCCGGTAGGTACGTGTCCTGTCAAAGTAAGGACTTATGCAGTCGGCTTTCAAAAATGTTTGTGCAGTCTTTAAAGTAAAGTTTAATCCCGAAAACCTCCCAAGACCTCCGAGCTTACAGCTAATGCCTCCCCGCACCACAGAGAGCAATCTTACGAGCTTTTAATACTTATCTGGCTAATTACCTCTCTGCCGCCTCCTCTCAAATTACTTCACTTTCCCCCATAAATGTCAAGCTCGAGCCTCTCTGCCAACTTTGAGTCAATGCCAATGCCAAATCCATTATTAACTTCTGCAACATTAGTGTAAGTCTGGGAGAAAAAAAAAGTCTAAATTTTTGAAATAACAGTCAAATTCCATTATGGAACTCTCACGCCCAGAACGACAGGCTCAAGGAAAAGGAGAAGTTTAGTTTAGTCTTGTCTTATGATTATGAAAGGGGTGGCAAATTGCATAGGTACCTACTTTGGTTTCGTATGTTCGAGCAGTTACGCGCTTTTTCTGTGTTTCGGTACAGAATTTGGATGCAAAATGTCTTATCTACAAATTCCAATGGATTGCTGTTAGCCTTCGTGAAAATGGGAATGTGAAACTATGTAAGGAAAAGAATGCTTTCAAAAAGCGGGTATTCTACAAAAAAAGGATTTTAAAAAAGGAAAAAACTACTGTCATTGACTTTTTCAGAAGAGCTAAAACTAAAAATTAGCATTTGCAAAAACGTTAAACCTAAAAATAAGCGTTTTCAATAAGTTGTAAAACGTGATATTCTCATTTTAAAATATGTACATTCAAAACCATTAAAAACTAGAAATAATTATTCTCAAAAGGATGAAAACTATAAATTAGCCTTTTCAAAAAGGGCAAAAGTAGAAATGAGCATTTTCAAAAAGACCAAAACTAGGAATTAGCATTTTCAAAAAGGTGAAAACTAGAAATTAGCATTTTCAAAACGGTCAAAAATAGTAAAGAACACTTCAAAATCGGTAAAACTAGTAAATAACCATTTCAGAAGGTCAAGAAACTAGAAAACACCATTTTCAAAAAGGACAAAACTAGAAATGAGCATTTTAAAAACGTACTAGCATACCTAACATGTATTTAACATTTTTAGAAAGATCACAACAGGCAAGTGCCATGTTTCGAAACGAAGCAAAACTATTACCGTTTCAAACACAATCGTTTCAAAAAATTGAAACGTTAAACGTCGCACGATGAAAGAAAATTGAACAATTTTGTAGTCAAATGTCAGTCAACACGTTTCAATCAGAAATAATTGCCTTTCAATCTGTTTTAAAAAAAAAACATTTGAGTTCATCGTACCCACTGCGCTGCACTGTAATCTGTAACGCAATGCACTTGTACAGCGTACTTGTGTATGTAGTGGTAAAAGATCACAAAGCTGTTTTAAAATTTTTTAAAAATAAATAATAAAACCGCCCAAAAATAAGGCACCAAAACCCCACGAAATCAAAATTTCATGCCACGGCCACTATCACACAGTATTTTCTCGCCTTATACTTTCCCGGTTGGCGGGATTAAAATTATAAATTAATTACAGATCGAATCTCTATAGCAGAGTATAGCCAGGCCTCCAAAGCAAAGTACATAATCCAAGACTGAAGATTTCCCATCCGCATCCTTCCCTCGTCATCATCTATCCCCGTCCCATCCAATTTTAAATTGAAATGGAGTTTCGTGCCAAATATAATAAACATGGAGATGCTCCAAAAACTCTCAAAAGTGAGGAAAGTTTCAACTTTTTTTCTTCTTCCAAGAGCATCGCCCAAGTAAGCAAGAGAGCAAGCCAGAAAATAAAAAAAACGAACACTGAATGGATACAGATACATCTCAACAACTCTGATAAAGTTACGAGCGACTGAGTACCGAAACCGAAACCGATATCGGATCTGTATGTACGAAGGATGCGGATGGATGCTGGGACTGAAGAAGAAGATGAAGAAGAAAACGAAGATACGGTCTGATGTACGATATGATTTAATATAATAGGAAGAGAGATCGACAGTAACAATGTGGTTGACTCGACACAGCCATTCATAATCCATACACACAAGTACAAAAGTCCACTATATTTTAAATCCAATATAGTCGAAGATTAACATGGATCATGATCCATAAGGGGACTGCCAAATATTACGTCCAAAGAAGTAAAATGCAATTTCGATTGGGCCTATAGTCTATAGTCGTTAATCGTTAAAAAAAGTAGAATCGACAGCGAGTCCCTGATGAAGCAATTTTGGTGGAACAGGCAATTAACGCTTTTAACATGTGTAAAACGGTAGAAATAACGGTTTTGGAAAGCGTCAATTTGTTGTATACGAGTTTTAAAGTGCACAGAAAATAAATTAAAGGGTTTTAAAAAGCGTAAAATGTTAAAATGCAATTTTGTGAAAATTGTAGAGCTAGACATTTAAAGCTTTTGGAAAGAAAAATGGGTGAAAACGGTTGCATTGACGGTTTGTAAAAGGGTAAATTGTAAAATTAACGGTTTGTGAAAAAAATGAAAATCGTAAACGTAACGATCTTAAAAATGTAAATCGTAAAATTAACGGTTTTCAAAAGAGAAAGTCATAAAGTTAGCAGCTTTAAAAGGATAAAATCAAAATTAACGGTTTGAAAAAGAGTAAATTATTAAATTAACGGTTTTAAATGTGTAAAAAACACGACAATAGTGTTTTCTAACCGGCACTATACAATAAATAAACGTTTTTTAAAAAGTGTAAAACATCAAATTAACGCTTTCCAAACGTAAAAAAAACAACAAAATAACGGTTTTAAAACGTGAAAATAACGTTTTTTAAATTTAATATCCGACAAAAAACGAACCCACTTTTAAACCGAGTCAAAACAACTTTGCATGAGCGTTTTAAAACAAACGTAAAACATGAAATTAACGATTTAAAAAAACGTAAAACATGAAATTAACAATTTTTTAGAAATTTTAAAACAAGAAACTAACGTTTTAAAAAAGCGTAAAATACAAAATAAACAATTTTTTTTAAATTATTAAACACGAATATAACATAACTCTAAAAACGAGTCTATCCCACATTTTTTCCATGATGCTCCGTAATATCTGAAAACCCCCTAACCCGTTAAAAATTCTCTCTCTGCCAGAACCTCCGTTAAAAACGTGAAGCACATGTTGGGAATGAAAGATACATCTGTGAGATAGATGATGGCTAACGAATGGCGATGAGACTTGGGTCCATCCATCAAATCCTGAAAAACTAAGAAATCTTCTTCATTGCATCCAGCAGCAACTCAAAAGCCATTCAAACAGTTTCGCTTTCCTTCCCTTCGATCTTACAAACTTTTAACTTTTCAGCCCACGTCGAGCCACCCCAGCACATTTTTGAAGCACAAAAACTGACGCATTGCTACACAGAAAATTTTTCTAGGTATTTCATTCAGGATTAGATGGGTACGTAATTTATAAAAACCCTTTAAATAAATCTAAAATAAATCCGAGTGACTGAACGAATGCTTTCTGTCGCCAAGTCCGACACTTGTTCTTTTTTTACATTTTTATTTATTTTTTTTTATATTCGATTCTAAATGTTCGTATAACAAATTAGAATGCACGGGGGGCATTCACATGTGATTATGGAAATAAATGTTAGTCTTTCAATGCATGGCCCATCATTTTAGCTTTATAACTAAAACTGAATTACCAGCTCGTCCTCATGGAATTCTCACATTATCGAGGCAGAAATTTGAATTTAAAATACTGAATTTGAATTGTAATTGTATGTGGCAGTAGAATGTGCGCATTGGTGTCAGTGTCAGTGTTGGTTTTGTTGGTATTAGTATTAGTGCGGCGTTTTAGTTAAAAAGGAAATGAATTGAAACTAAAACGTGAGGACAGAGGCAGTCCATGAATACGCAAGTAAGTCAAATACAATAAGCGGAGATGCACCCAAACTATGTTTTAACTTTCAAAGTAGGTTATACGTTATGTAACTCGAGGGGCCTGGAAAAAGTGACGGATGGTCGTGGGATTAACGCTTGGAAAATTTGAAAAACATGAAAATTACACTTTTAAAAGTCGTTAAAAATCAAAATTAACGTTTTAAAATAGCTATGAAACTTCAAATTAACGATTTTGAAAAGCAGTGAAATTCGACAATAACGTTTTTGAAAAGCTACGAAACTGGAAACTAACGCTTTTAAAAGGCTGTAAAACTTTAAATTATCGCTTCTCAAAAGTTGTAAAACGTGAAATTAACGATTTAAAAGTTGTGAAACTTCAAATTAACGCTTTTAAAAATCTTTGAAACTTCAAATTTGCGCTTTGGAAAGGTACAAAACTTAAAATTAAAGCTTTCAAAAGTTGTGAAACTTCAAATTACCGCTTTTTAAAAGTCGTAAACCGTTCAAATGAATGTTTTAAAAAAGCTGTCAAACTTCAAATTAACGCTATTAAAAAGTACGACACGTGAAATTAACACTTTTAAAAAGCCATGAAACTTTAAATTAACGCTTTTAAAAAGTCGTAAATCATAAAAATTAACGTTTTTAAAAAGCTACAAAACGCGAAATTAACGCTTTTTAAAATGTTGTTAGACTTCAAAATAACCCTTCTAAAAACTCCTAAAGCATAAAAACGCGTATAAAATTTTTTAAAATAGTCCAAAAATCTACGGATTAACGGTTTTTAGAACGCCAAGGGTTTTAAATTCAATGTTTCAAGGCTTTTTTAATGAACTCATTCAAAGTCAAAAGAAACCCTCAGATTCCTTTTGAACCCCTCCATCTGTTCAACTTGAACCATTTTTCGATAAGCCACTCACTCCATCATTTATGCCAGCCCCCTTTTCCCATCTCCCATCCCAACAGCCGTTCATCTATCTGTTCGAAACTAACGTATGCAGCCTGTTTGAAATTTAACACGTTTACGTTGACAGCATTCACTGTAGACGTCCACGGCCAAGTCAACAGTCAGCCTTACAGATCAATGCCCAACCAAAAGTTACTATCGCCTACATATATATGTCTATATATATAGCTGGGTATAGCCATTAAAATTTTCTATCAAAATAGCTGACTATAGTGTGCCTACAGTACTAATATAAATTGCAAAGTAACTAAAACGAGGAAACTAGTAAAGTACAGAGCCATTGCCACTCCAGAATTATTACAGATCGACCGGCGCATCCTATCCCATCGCATCCGGCCCCGCATCCCATCGAAAGGCAAAAGGGTTCATAAAATGAATATTTTTATTTTAAAATTCCGAACACAAGCCCTGATCCTATCAAGGCCAGTCTCACGAGAGCATTTTCATCATCAAAATAATGAATAATAGCTCTTTCGAACCGGCACACAGCACCAGCAAAATATTGTATACAAAAATTACCGATAAAACTAGAAAAACTTACAAACTCTAGAAGCATAGTATTAGTGTAGTAAAAGTAAAGCTAAAATTATTCTGGTAACGGTGACCGAAATTTACGCTACTTTCGGGTCTTTCAACTATGACTGTATAGAAAGTACTTTTTTTTTACTATTTTTAAAAGTCGAAATCTATTTTTGTAGCTTTTTCCAAGGCTAGTAATTGAGCTTTTACGGTGTTTTCAAATGCTAAGGCCAATTCCGTATTTTTTGAAAAGGTATTATTGATACTTTACACTGTTTTCAAAAGTTGAAATCTAATTTCGCATTTTTTGAAAAGGTGCCGCCGGTTCTTTACGCACAGTTTTAAAAGGTTAAAATCTATTTTTGCATTTTTTAAAATGAGATATGCATTATTTTTTAGGCCTTTTTTAAACGAATTTTGCATTTTTGGAATTGTGCATTTTTTAAAAGACGTTTGCATTATTTCTGCTTGTTTTTCTAAACTGTTTTTTTCATTTTTCGAATTTTGCATTTTTTGAAAGATGTTTTCATTATTTTTGCTCGTTTTTTAAATGTTCTTTTTATTTTTGGAATTTTGTGGGAATTTTTTGAAAAGCCCGTTTTCTACGAAAACTACTGTTTAATTTTATGAGATCATTTTTGCAAGGCTCCATTAGAAATTACGGTAATTCGGTGCCAATCATTATTTACAATTTTTGAGACGTGCAAAGCTTGGCTATTGCACCCAAGAATGTTATTTATAATATTTTTTTTAATAGTTTAGAGCCACATCGTAAATATTCCATGTTTTTATCTGTAGACATGCATGTAGTTTGGGATAGAGAGGCAAATTGCAATTATGATAATTCGGAGGGTGCAGACGCTGGAAGTGCCAAGGTGGGTCGTAGCTGCCTGTGCAAACTCAAGACTGACGACAGATGATCGTGATCGGTGCGGTATAAATATTTATAAAATTCCTCCACTTTATATTCCCCGTCTATTTATTTTCATTAGCATTTAATGGCTGAGTGCAGAGGGGGCCTGGCAAATGTGATGGAATTAAAGTTAAAAAAAACAATGTTTTTTTTCAAACAATGCGTACAAGTCTGATTTTACAAGGTCTTGTTTTTAGAAACGTTATTACAGAATTACAGCATTTAGCCTTTTTTGAAAAAGTGTAACATTATGTTTTGCACCTTTTGGAAACACTATAATACAAAGTTTAATCTTTTTGGAAAAGGTATAATAGCACTTTTAGCACCCTTTTTGAAATGCTCAAAATGCGACTATAACGTTTTGCCTTTTTCTGAAAAGGGAAATATCATGTTTTACACCTTCTCAAAAAGTCAGCATCAAGTTTTACTTTTCTAAAAAAGTGTAACAGTACTGTTTGCACCTTTTCAAAAGGCTACTATCACGTTTTGCCTTATCAAAACGAGTGCAGTATCGTATTTTACACCTTTTCAAAATACTGCTTTCACCTCCTGCTTCTTTTAAAATAGTGTAAGGTTATGTTTTACACCTTTTCAAAACGTTAGTATCAAGCATTGCCTTTTTTTAAAAGTGAATTAATACTTTTTACACCTATTCAAAATGTTCCTATCACGGTTTACGTTTTGGAAAGAGTAAAATATTCCGTTTTACACCTTTTCAAAATGCCTCTATCACGTTTTGCTTTTACAAAAAGAGTGCAAAATCATATTTTACACCGTTTCAAAATGCTATTTTCAGCTTCTTCCTTTTTGCAAATAGTGTAAATGTCATGTTTTACACCTTTTCAAAATGCCACTACCACATTTTACAATTTTAAAAAAAGGTAAAACTTATGTTTTCTTTGTTTATAAATGTGTAAATTCACTTGTTAACCGTTTCAAAATCCACTCAATTCCCCCCCCCCCAATTAAATACCGTTATATCTGCAAGGCCCCAAGCTTGAGCCGTACGCCGGAAGGGGCTGGGCCTCCTTTGTATGCACACTCTCAAGTTTTATTTTTTTTATTTTGGAACTTTTGAGTGCAAAGTACACTGACAAGCCGTTCTCTCTCTCGACACACACACACACACTCATCACCATACTGAAAGAAGCTCTTAATTCTGGACTTGATTTTGAATTTTCTACTCGCAACTATCAGTAAAACGCAGCCTTATTTCTGGAGCCTGTAGCCTGTAGCCTGTAATGTGTGCCATACGCACTTTTTCAATCCAATAAAAATCGTAAGCAAACGCACTTTCCATTTCCACGCACAAAATATCTACAAAAAATACATAACAATCAAGGGAAGCAATTATGCGCGGGAATGCGTCTGCCGTTTCAATTCCAATTGAACTGCGTGCGTTGCGTTTAAGATTACGATTACGATTATGAAAGTGATCGGCTATGCCTATAGCCTATACCTATAGCCTATACCCTACTATATAAAAAATTGTAGCTATAGTCAACTTATACTCCTGGCTAAATAGCCAAACAACAGTTTAAACCAATGGATTGGGAACAACCGCCCTCATCCCAAATCCTAAAAGTAAGACACACAAAAATGGAAGAGACACTTTACAATTACGACGACGATTACAATTACGATTACGAAAAGGAAAACGAGGCTAACTTTATAGAATTGCTAAAGATTACTTTAGAAAACAATTCATACATTTTATTCTACGCCAACGCAACGTAAGGTGTAGCATGGCAGCCCAAAGCCAAAGGAGTCTTTAAATAGTTGATAGTTTAGGAGTAATTATGTATAAGTATAGGGCACCGTATAGGGTATAGCTATAGGGTATAGCTTTAGGGTATAGCTATAGGGTATAGCCAGTTACTTAAGCCTGACTTCGATCCACATTTACAGAGCACACACCTTCAATCTCTTAAAAGCTCTTTAATTTCCAATGAAGCCGAACAATGAAAGAATAGAAGCGACGGACTCAACGACGGTCCATTTAATCTACTATTTACAGCTTTGCATTCTGAACCCCTAATTTAATTCACAGGCAACAAATGCAGACGTAGTTGAGCGTACTTGGGAGGTTAAATGCCCGAGGGGCCTTGCAAATGTGATGCCGGCATTCAATTTGGGGGGTAAATTGAGCGTGCGGTTTTAAAAATGCAAGCCAATGAATTTAGGGAGCTTTATGGATTGCTAAAAGCACAACGTCGTAATTTAAAATAGGCCCTTTGAAAGTTGTAATTATTGTACGACAGAGTATATTACTTTTTCAAAAGAGGCAAAACGGAATAAGCACTTTTTGAAAAGGTGTAAAACATAAAGCGTCTCGTTTCTTCAAAGGATGAAAAACTTGATTATTCCTTTTTGAAAAGGTGTTAAGAATGAAAAAGCACTTTTCCAAGAGAGGCAAAACGTGATAAGCGCTTTTTGAAAAGGTGTAAACTTAGAAATAATACTTTTTCAAAAGAGGTAAAACGTGATAAACACTTTCTGAAGGGGCTGTAAAACATAAAATTATGTTTTTTCAAAGTAGGCAAAACGTAATTAGTCCTTTTTGAAAGGCCATGAAACATAAAATGACACTTTTTAAAGGAGATAAAAAACGGGATAATTGGACAATCCCTTTCTAAAATGTTGTAAAGGATAAAATGACACTTTTCAAAAGACACAAAGCGTGTTTAACCCCTTTTTTAAAACTTGTTAAAAACAGTACTGCACTTTTTCAAAGGAGGCAAAACGTGATAATCCCTTTTGAAAAGTTGTAAAATATAAAAGCAACCCTTTTTTACAAGAACCAAAACCGGACAGTGAACATTTATAAAAGTTGTAAGACACATGATTCACATTTTAAAAAAAGGGCAAAACGCCCTAATTACGTTTTTAAAAGGTGTATGTAAATAGTAAAACAGAGACCCAAATTTTAAAAACACGCTTTTCCACTGCATTGCCATTTGCAAGGCCATTTTTGCAAGGCCCCAAAACTACTGCAGTGCTTTGCCCCGCTCTCTTCTGCCTTCTGCCTTGCTTTCCCTCTTACTTTAAGATAACGAGATAAACGGGCACGCAATTTGTCCAAAAAGTCAAAGTCCCAAGCAAACCAAACAAACACAACCAAGTCGACAGACTAGACAGCAGACAGTGCAGAGCAGAGCAGAGCTACGCCTGTATGCATAATACATCTGTGTCAAGCTCAAAACAAACCCATGAAGGCAGTCAAATTAAACTTGCATCAATATCAATAAAGGATCATTAACAACAATATCAAAATGAACGCCAAAAAAATTCTTAAGAGAGATCGCTTTCATCCCATTGTTTCCTTGTCCCATTGTTCTTGGGTTTTTCTTACTGTTATTTATTGCATTTAATTGCCCGTAGGCGTATAGACACGCGACCCTTGACTTAGTATGTATGGCATTTATTTCGCTTTACAAAACTTTATTTTAAAAAACTAAATTTTAAAATTTGAATTTTAATCTATGCAAATGTGTTGGTATAGTTTGTAGAAAATGAGTGAATTTATTTATTGTGCGCGTTTTAGCCGTTTTATGAACAAAAAGTAAATTCTTGAAAGAGCCCCCCATGATGCGGCCAGATTTTATTACCAAACAGAAACACTACATAAGAGCGTGTGATAGGGCACAAAGTATTAGGCGGTATAGTGAAGGGTATGCCTATAGGCATGGGTATATAGATGCTATATAGCATAGCCCAACTGCCCGCCTATAGGTAACTGTAATGATAGCGCCTTTCATGTAATGGTAATTTATAAGAATACTTGATAGTTTCCTTGTTTCGTACCGGTAATAATCCCATGAATTATTGCACATAATCATGGCAAGTTCATCTCTGAGACCAGCGCGTCTGTACGTACGTATGTATAGATTAAAACGTATTCATAATTCAGAGATGCAGATACGGTGCATCTTCGATTAGCGGCCCAACAAAAAGGCGAAAAAAAATCATGATGTAGAAAAGCTGTAGACGGTATTTTTGTAAAAAATTGAAGATTGTTTGTTGAGAAAGATTTTTTGGAAAAGACTGCAAAAAAAAAGTTATTTTGGATAAACGACTTTTTAGGAAATGACACTTTATAAAATGATGTTTTCGACAAATCGTGTTTCAGGAAAGTGCGTTTTCGAAAAACTGGGTTTCAGAAAAGTGCGTTTTCGAAAAACTGGGTTTCAGAAAAGTGTGTTTTCCAAAAACTGGGTTTCAGGAAAGTGCGTTTTCGAAAAACTGGGTTTCAGGAAAGTGTGTTTTCCAAAAACTGGGTTTCAGAAAAGTGTGTTCTCCAAAAATCTTGTTTCAGAAAAGTGTATTTTCTAAAAATCATGCTTCAGAAAAGTGTGTTTTGTACAAAACCGTTTTTCAGAAAAGTGTGTTTTCTAAAAATCGTGTTTCAGAAAAGCGTGTTTTTTACAAAATCGTGTTTCAGAAAAGTGTATTTTCTACAAAACCGTTTTTCACAAAAGTGTTTTTTCTAAAAATCCGTGTTTCAGAAAAGTGTGTTTTCCACAAATCGTGTTATAGAAGTGTGTTTTCCACAAACCTTGTTTCAGATACCGTATATTTTCCACAAAATCGTGTTTTAGAAAAGTGTGCTTTCCATAAATTTTGTTTCAGAAAAGTGTGTTTTCCACAAATCGTGTTATAGAAGTGTGTTTCCCACAAACCTTGTTTCAGATACCGTATATTTTCCACAAAATCGTGTTTTAGAAAAGTGTGCTTTCCATAAATTTTGT
>JAQFZC010006036.1:0-13126 GCA_034695205.1 Dicyrtoma fusca
TCAAGGAGAATTGAAATCTAAACAAAATTGAAGTGATTGGACTCTATATAGGTGCAAGGGGCACAATTACAAAATTCATTCAAGATTTTGTTGCTCGGTTTAAATTGCCTACTGGAATAATGGAAGATATTATGTTATATGCGTTACGAGGATCAATTCAGATATATAATTATCATGTTAGAAATTAAAGTATAAATTCATAAAAACATTAAGAAATATAATTCAATCAAACTAAAGATTCAATGTCCTGTATACTGAGTCGTCTCGGTTATTGCAATTGTGCAACAGTGCTTAATAAAGTTTTTCTCTCTCTTTCTTATTTCCTACATTTGTTCTGGGTCTGGTTTCTTGTGACATCTCACATCTCACACACTGGACTGAAGGCAATACAGCATACCTACGAGTTTCATATTTTAACAACTAAATCGAATTCGAGACTCCAGTGAGGGACAATGAGCAGGTCTCCGTGCCGAGTTTATTCTCTGCTCTCCGGTGTCTTCATCTAATTTTTTTCTCGTAAAGATTTTCAAGATGACACCTACTGTCCAAACGTATACTTCTAACCTCCTGCGGCGATTATTACAGCCATTGCTTTCCTTATATTTTCTCACCAAATAAAATTGCTGACTTTAAAAATAATCTTGGGAGCTGAAAGTGCACGTAAAAATGAGCTGAGATTTGCGAGCTATGTGTATGACAGAGACCCTGGTGTTCAATCTTATCGTTGCTATACGGTTACAGTGACAGTCGTAGCCATGAGTACACATTAATATAAATTAATTTTCAGGTGCAAAGTCGCCCTTTGCAAGTTTTTCTACCCTTTCCTGTTGCTGGGCAGAAATGGCTGGTTGGTTAGTTGATTGTTTGCTTGTTCTGTGCTGGTCTCTCTTGGTAGTTCAAAAAGTAGTGCAATGATTGTGATTTAGCAATCCAATCCAATACCGATAGTTCTGCTTGTACGCATTACCTACATGGTGGGTACATGGCTGCTGGAAGACATGTAGCATCAACGATTACCGATTAAATATGTGACCGAATAGTTTCCCCGGAAACTAATTAAAAATTCAAGCCGTACCCGGAACAGCTTACAACGAGACGTGTCTAAACCCCGGAAACTATTTGAGCTCCGGAAACTAATCGGTCACTAACGCAATAAAAACTAACGCATTTAACGCAAAAAAAGGACCATTAGTACCCATCTACCCCTTTTGTAACGCAATTAGCGCCCCCTGCACAATGATGTAGGTATAGGGCTGTAACGATAAACGGAACAACTAACGACCCCAACCAGCGTTATGTATTTTTTGCATGGCCCCCAACGTGATTTTGTCGTTGATTGATGTGGAGTGCAGAGGAAATAGTTTGAAGTACGTATTAATTTCGAGGTAATAGAAATAAATGATTTGCAAGTAGAAGAATAATGTCGTCCATAATTTTATGATAATTAGATATATATATTATTTATTAATAAAATGACATTCTAATTAGTTTGCGTACATATCTGTAGTATACATCATTCATAATAATTATTATTTATAGTTATATCAAAGCGTTCAGGAGCATGACAATATAATTCGGCCAAGCCATACATAAAGAAATACAAGTTGTTAACGAACAATTAATATAGGATTTTTTTTGTTTTAAAAATATTACTCTACTCAACAAAAGATTAAGCACACATTTACAGTGACAATAATGAATAAGCATGCAGACGTAATTATGTATATAAAATATAGTAATATGAATGCTAAGGATTAAACTGAGGCTAAACGACTTACTCACAGATAGTACACTATAGTGTAGGTAATTATTAATTAAACTGACTATTATAAGATTGTGGTAAGTCATATACGTTTGTGTATCGTTATTTTCTACTAAAGACTAATTTTTAACTAAAATACTAAGTTTCCCCGATCCGTCAAATTCCAAATGGTATCGATGTAAGTAATAATATGTATAGGTAGTATGAAATTTCTCTGTAAACTCTGGTGACTTGCTACACAATGCAACTGTATATATAGTGGAGATTACGTAATTTAAATGGTATACGTATTCCACTACAAATCCAAAATAAAGAAGAAACAAAACTGTGAAGCTCACATGTGCAACCATACAGTTACTACTACTACTACTACTATAAATATTATAATCTCTTAAACGTTATGTATGTTTCATCGAGTAAAATATAAGTACGATGGTGTACTACAATTAACATTAATTGTTATTATTAAAGACATGAAAATGCTTTTTAAAAGTAATTAAACACTGAAAAAAAAACAGACATTTTATATTATGAAGAATGATTTCTCTGAATCCTTCACTCCATCGATAATAACGATAACAAGAAGCACACGAGTCAACAATTAACATGAAGTCACACGATACAATCAGTGTATGTTGTGTATGTACAATTAATGGCACCATTTGGATCTACGAATTCTTCAATAATTGTTAGGAATTTTTATATTTCCTTCCATATTGTGAACTCACTGTACTTATAGTTTCCTCCTTCAAAGATTCTATTACTCTAAAGACACAAATAATTTAATTATTATTATTTAACTCCAAGCGTAAGCCTTTGTAAGCAACAGCAGCAACAACATCAACATTCAAATTCAGATAATGTTTGTTTTTATAATAATAATAATTAATCAAGTTTGCTAGCATTAGTTGGGTTCTTGGGTTAGAAATTAGAGTAGGTTTGTGTACTAAGTATACAACAAAGGAATGGGAGATGAAATAGGTTTAAACAGTGTAAATTTTAGGCATACCAAATCAACCAGAATCAAGGCCAAGGGTAGACAAAACAAATTTTTAATTTACTCTAAAACTACACACATAATCTAAATTCATATTTACCATTAACAAACGTATTTCATAGGCTAAAGGTACACATTTATATGATTATTTTAGCATTAGATACATAAATACATGTGTTTATATTATGTCTTATTTAAAATACTATAAAAGTTGAACATGATTTCAAAAGCTAACATTAATTGCACTTTTTCTTTTGATGAGTAAACGAATTATTATGATTTAAGTATTTAATAGTGATTTGTATAGATATTTTTGTTAGACATGTAGCGTGAAGTTATGTAGTACTTACCTATACTAGACACAATATATATATATACAATGCTCAGGTAGATTAAACTTTACTCTGTAGGATAGTATGCACTATGCACTCCCTCTAATTACTTTAAGTATTTAATCATTATGTAAGGCAATAAAACATAATAATAATTAATATGGCCTCTTACGAATTCTACTATCTAAGCAGTACAACAACAACGGTAAAGTACATTTTTTTTAAAGACAATTTTGCTTACATGCTAAAATATAACAGATACCTACATACTACTATTATTTTATTAGATTTTACAAGATTATGTACACATTCTGCAAGTAAACATTTTAATGTACTAACCACGTAATGTAATATCTTGATAATATATTTTCCTATTCCGAAACTTCACTCATACAAAATACTTACAGGTTATGAAACAACAATCAAACAGACACGTAAAGTAAAAGGTAAGCCCGATGATCCTGAGGTATTTTAAACAGAAACTGTGCCAGAGTTAATAAAAGTAGAACTAATCATATGGCTGGCAATAAATCTAGTTGAATATATATGTACAATACCTACATACATAGCATAATTAATAATATTATTTGAGATTATTTTACATGGTACATACTTAAAATAGGACGAAAAAAAAATTCTCTCTCTAGTACAAAGACGTGCATACAAGTATCTATTACATCAGTAAAATTAAATGGTATATGTAAAGCAAATATACATAAATAGAACGAGTTCCTTAATTTTCATTCTGTACGGCTACGGCAACTACAATTTGATTTTAGAGAATGATATTATTATCATAATTACACCTAGCGTAGTGTAGTACATTAAATTAATACTAAACTTTCGACTTTATCCAACAATTTTAATTTTAATATGTGTGTGATATTTGTAATATATTTTTCCTCTTTTCGGTTTATGATTCTCTCTGGCAACTTATTTTGCGAATTCTCTCCCGTGGCGCTCGGCGAAATATTTCCCTTTTGTTTTCCCCCCGATGTTTTTATACTCTCTTTCTCAACAAAAAAAAACGGAAGGCGGCCTCTCTCACTCGTCGCTCTCGTAGGCTGAAACGTTCTATTTCATTTAATAAAATAATCTACGTCCAACCTCCCGTCAATTTGTGGAACAACTCATCGTTTAGAGTTTGGCTCGCCTCCTTCGATCGCAGGGAGAGGAAAATATAGCCTCCAATGAACTCATGGACCACTTTACAGTCAGCGGAGAGACAGCTGAAGCTAATATTCTCGTCATCCAGCTGAATCATCATTAACTTGACTTCCCAATTAACATTCCATGCCTATATAATAGTAGAAAAAATAAAACAATAAACATTTTTTTTTAAATAAACGAACTGCAAAATGACCACACGAGAAAGGATCAAGCATGATATAAATTGATGAAACTGTCATAATAAATTACCTTCATAGTATTGTACCGCCATGTTTTAATATGGTCACCAGTATTAATATCCATCCTCATAATTCGATTGAAGGCAACACCCAGGAGCTCATCCTTCTTTTGCCCCGTGAATTTGACTACAAATAGTGACAGGCCAAAATCTGGGAGGGACTGCCAAGCTTTGATATAATTCATCTTCGCCTCAATTAAATTACAATCCTTCACATTTGCATGGGCTTCTAAAATCCTTTGTGTTAACTAGACGCAAAATGTACATATGACACATTAATTAATGTATTCATCAGCTTCATGTATATGCAAATATTATCTGGAATCTACATAAATTTTGTAAAAAACACTGTATAATTCACAACCCATTTCTAGTCTTAATTAAAATACATTAAGCCATAATAATAAAAAAAAATTACTGACCTTTCCCTTAATTTTCTTGACGAATCTAGGGGCAACAAATTCCTGTGGCGTGATTTCAAAAGAGGAGGGATTAATGGCTGGTGTAGGAGACCTATGCTGCATTGCCAAAAATGTCTGAATCGTCTTTACTTCCGTTTCGTAAGAACTGTCAGCCAATGTTTTACCCTTTGACCCTAATTTACATGCAGCCATCCATTTTGCATACTGCTCCTCCTGTGATCAAACATCAAACCGACACGAAAATTAGTTTTTGTACATATGCCTACAATTTTTTCTCCTTCAACCTAATCTACAACGTTGGGAGCCTTGCAAATATAATGTCATAGATTTTCGGCTAGGAAAGCTATTTTAAAATAAAGAAAATCCCTATTTGAATATTCTGAAAATATGTAAAACAGTAAATTAACGTTTTCGGAAAATGAAAATCAGAGTTTGGACAATTTTAAAGGTGAAAAACTATAAATTAGCCTTTTTAAAAAGACCAATAAATGAATGGAACATTTTAAAAAGGTCAAAAACATTAAGTTAGCCTTTTTTCAAAAGTGTAAGAATAAATGATTTGAACGTTTTGAAAAAGTGCAAAACAATAAATTAGCCTTTTTAAAAAGAGCAATAAATGATCTGAACACGTAGAAAAGGTGTAAAATAATAAATTAACCTTTTTCAAAAGTGTCAGTATTACGGTTTTACCATTTGGAAAAAGAGCAAAACATGGTATTTGCACATTTACAAAATATAATTTCTATGCCGTCAAACTTGCAAAGCCCCTTGGGTGTACCTTACGATTAGTAATAACAGTTTAAACTCTGAAGCACCGCCAGCACGCATCATTAAAGGTACGAACATTAGCAGTATCTATGCCTACGACCTACAGTAGTCAGTAGTAGGCTTGCATACATTTCCCATCCCAAGTATTTAATATGCTAATGTAGCCCAAATTGTGCGGTGGCATGATAACCGACAAAACAAGAAAATAAGAAGAGAAAAAGAATCTCGTACCGAGTCACACCGAATCCAGTACTCAGACATTCCGTCTGGGCCCGGGACTTCTAGCTTGATTCCATACTTCCCTTGGGATAAATTAACATCCGGTGTAACCTCACATCCACGAAGACTAATGGAGAATGAGGACTCAGGATCTCCTTTCGCCTTCTGGAAATTCATGTACAGGTCCCGGCACGTCACATGGAACTTTTTAAATGCTTTCAGTGTAAATTTTTTTGGTCTGGAAAGAAAAAAGAAATGAAAAAATAACATTAGAGGTATCTTTCATGTAGAATTTAAACTCTTTTGTCGTTCTGTCTACTGGCCGTAACGAATCGTGGGTGAAGATGCAATGTGAAGTAAATGCAGTCCCTTTTTAAATGCACTGTGACGCAAGCCCAGTGATCCTTTTGTATCATTTTGAAGTAATCAACTTTTTAATTATGTACGTATTTATTAAAAGTGTAAATACCACTTCAACACAGTTTCAAAAATAGTTAAACCATCATTTGCACATTCCCAAAATGGTAAAAATGGTACTTACACTTTTCCCAAACAGTGCAACTGCTATTTCCTTGCTTGCTACTACTTCTAACGTGTAAACGTGGAGTTTTCCCTGTTTTAAAATGTCTACCTGTAGTATTAACACTTTTTTGAAAGAGTAAAATGCTAGTTATGCTGTTTATACCTTTTAAAAATGTGTAAAAGTGGAATCTGCCCCTTTTAAAAATGTCTATAAGTAGTATTAAATTTACACTTTTTTGAATGAGTAAAAATGCTTTTTATACTCTTCAAAAATCGTAAAACGACATTTTTAAACTTTCTAAAAATGTGTAAAAGTTGTATTTATTTACTCTGTATGAACACAAAGGTAAAAAGTTGACTTTTGGGACTTACGACAAAATGATTTTAAAAGAATGCTGGAATTGAGTCCTAATACTTTCAAACGAGAGCTGGACTTACGGTTATACCTCTTCACCGACGATATAAATCTTTATTTACAGGTTATCCAGCAACAAGAACGAAGTACAATACATATATTTATTTCTGAGCACAAGAACCTTACAACTGCCATCAACAAACACCCATAAATGGTATGAGGGCAGCATACACTAAATTAGTATAAAACTCACCTCATGACTCGTAAATTTTCAGCTAATTCTGGTGCATGCATCATATTTCTATTATTCACTGTAGATCCTTCAAGGGTAATTTGTAGATCATTTAAAGCCGCATCAATGTCATCTTCTGCCGGGGATCCTATATCAGGCTGTGGCACATTTGCTTGTAAGTTTACTTGAAGCTGTTGAAAAGTAAATAATAGGAATTATTACATAGCTTCAACATCACAACATTTCCAGCTACAATTATTATTCCCTACCATAATAATCCATTGAATCAACTCCTTGTGAGCATAAAACACAAAACTACAAAGCTCCACTCCACTGACAGACAGCCACACATTTCACAGGCTTTTTATGTCCGTATTTCAATGAGAATTCATGCCCCTCACACAATTTTATTATTGCACGCCATAATACTTTATCTTCATTCTACGTATTAGGAAAATGACTTGAAATCAAATCATAAAAACGTTCAAAGTTACAACAACAAAAAGCAAATATGAAAAAAAAAAACAACAAGCATAATAAAGTATTAAGTAAAAAGTTGCACATGTCTTGTGGTTTTGTGAACAATAATTTTGTAAATAAAAGTGCTGAGTCGAAAAGCACGGCAATGTAATAATCTGTTTACAAGAATCACGAAAATGTCCGTAAAATAAATCTTTGTCTATGATATTATGTATTTTCTACAGTTTTGTTAGGATTTTGTTTTTTTTTGTTATATAAAAAAAATATAAACTTAAGCTGTAATACTTGTAAGGCTGCAAACATCAGCATCTCCTCCTCGGTACAGTCAATCTCTTCGTTCAGAAGTTGCCATCTTGCTTGCTCATACAGTTGATTAATCCTCACAGAATCATACTTGGGATTCAGGTCATAAAAGGAGTAAAATTTAAATCGGAGTAATAGCGTATCAAATTCACGTACACCCTGCTCCATAATTGACAATGACGAGTCCAACCATCTAAAGTAAACAATGAAAAAAGTCCCAACACCATTTAATGCTTAGAGTTTCCATCTTTTTCTACTATTTATTTTTCAATTTTTCATCACGTCTCAAATCCTCACACCCTTTACTCCCTAAACATGCTTCACCCAAATCACACGACGTGTAGGAAACTTCTCTCAATTTGTTAACACACTAAATTCACTTAAGACCCTCATATCATTGTTTACGGTCCGTCCCATTAATTACGCGCGTCGCCAGAATGAATTCACAGCTAAACCTATAATTTCCAAGATTGTTTTTTATTCCTTTCCTTTTCAAACTAATCGTAAAAATTTAGGTACACTTAACCTATGACCAATTTCATCCGCAGACCAATTCAGACGTTCAAAGGCTACATACAGAGATACATACCTACGTTAATTTATAGAAAGACAGCAAATACACGTGTTCTCGTCGGAACTAAAAGTACCTTCAAGTACATATTCCAGTACCAAAGACCCCAATGAAAATCCTCATAGCCTTAAAACATCTAGAATCTACATATTACTGCCGTATTTCCTATCCTTTGATTCTCTATCTCTCTCTCCCTCTAAACACACAACCAGATTGCCTTTTCATTCATCAATTTATGTCCTCAGAACCGAAATTACTGTCAAAATCAAATCCCTCTCTTCTGCCTGTATAAGTTCCACCTGTCATACAGAATTTAATTTGGCGATGAATTCAATTCCCAATTTTGGAAACAAGTCAAAAATGACTTTGAAGAATAATAATAATTCCACTATTTACAACATGTTTATCCTCCATTCTTTCCACTGCGCTATGCAATGATGAGGATGATGATGATGCAATGAAAGGCCAAGTAATAATAATAATAATTGCAGTCATATTCCTTCAGGATTTCAATTCCAAGAAAATTTTCCTTCTACTAGTTATTAAATCACGTCCTACGTACGATTGCTAATAATCTTTGAGAGCTGAATGCATCAGCACGACCAAAATGAGAAATTTCTGTAGGATAACTTATTTTGTTTTTATAAATTTCAATATATAATCTAAAAGGAACTGGCAGGATTACTCATCGCATCTGAGGCATCTGAGGATACCGATACGCTATGCAATCAATGTACATACGTACACACACATACATAATATGTATGTATTTACTGACAGGTATTCGGCAGAATTTACAAAACATATGTAGGTATATGAAGGTACCTAAGTAAGGAGCCTTGCAACTATGGTGTTACAGGATTTGAGTTTGAAAACAGCTTTGAAATCGGACAAAAATGATAACAATGTTTTGAAAAATTGTACTGCACGGTAATGGTATTCCACGTTTTCAAAAAAAGCATTTAAGTAATTAATGATTTAGACATTTTGATAGTGTAAAATATGTTATTTTCAATTCGGAAAAGGACATTTCCCCAAAGTCATACTTGAAAGAGCCCTCAAGTATCTACATCTGCATCGGAGAGATGAAAATACAATTTGTATGTAATAACAATAACAATAACTCACGCAACATTGAGACGTGCTCTCTCGACTAAATTCTTGGGTCGGAGCATTCTGCTCCGTGCATCCGTGGGTAAAGGTGGTGGACTCTGTGCCAAGGCATCGACATCAATATCATTGACACCATTGAGGAGAAGAGGTTGAGGTGAGTAGGAGCCATTCATATTCATGGTGTTGTACGGTGAGGCTTGATTAGAATTCCATCCACCACTTCCACCCGAACTCATGGGGGAGCTGATCGGCGTTGTTTTCGACGGGGATCTGACTGGAGCACAAAGGAACCTCTCACCGTACCCGTTGCTACTTCCTGAACTACTACTGCTCCCCGTACTATGATTGTGTCGACTGTACATGGACCCATTTGAATTGGCCGTCGCAATAAATGTGTTCGTGTCCGCTGGGAGGGGAGAGCGACCCCGATTTATCTCCTCCTGATGGGAGATCTTCCGGTTTCTTAACTGCTGGTAATTTTGCTTCAAGTGCTCTTGGGTCAAAGGGCGGGCGAAGGACAGCTCTTCCGGATGGCGAATTCCTATAAAGAAACAAACAACCCGTTTTAATTTTCCATCTCAATTTCATTAGAACAACAAAAAAACATCATAAATTTGTCAGCTACATTCCCTTTTAATTGCGCCGAGCATTTCACTATCGTGTACCTCCTAATTATGAGCGTAGATGGGTAGGAACATCAAAGACGAGTGCGCGGTTTAAAGACGCTCTCAAAGATACTAAAGATGGCTGAAGAACTTGACGACAGAGTCGCCAAAGATTTATTTTCTCTCTTTAATCAAGAACGCCCATATGATTAAATCTAAATTCAATCCTAGATTCTGATTCAGTATGTGAGCCACGCTCCAGCTTCAACAACAAGGAAATCCTATTAAGTGCCTTAGTACATCCAATCGAATTTAACCCTTTCAGGATGAGGACGTGTCACGTGTGTCAGCCCCAGCCTATATCCCCCAACTCGCCGAATTAATTTTGTAAATCCACTAAGGTTTCAGTATTTGTATTTGTGCACCACCACCAGGACCAGTCCAGCACCGCCTTAATATATTATCAGCTGTCTACACATCCATTATCCGTTCTGATCCATTATCCGATGCGACCGAAAGCCACGGATGTATTCCTTTTGTATGTAGGTAGGTAGGTACATAAGTACATTCATTTTAAATAAACACATCAAAGAACCTGCAGACAAACCCCGTCCGTCCAGGAATTATGTATATGGTATATATGTACCTACTAATTTAGAATTAAAATCTATCTGTAAATCAATAAAAAATCCTGCCAGACAGCCAGACACTATAAACTGGAAATGAAAAAAAACGAAGCTGCCGATCAAACTTTAATTTAAAGTTCAAACCTACACAAAGGCACGTAAAAAAGATCAACAAGTTGCTGAAGAAGCAGCTGAGCTGGTGCTGCTCGTCTCTCGAGTCTCCTCCGTGTGTGTTTGTATTTTCATTTCAGGCTCTAATTTCGACTCGTAGTGTCAATCCAGTCACGTAGACTTATTCAGGATTTTATGGTGTATAGGCAGAGCACTAAGCCAACTCTATCATCTCTTATACATAGTATGATGTAACCCAAGAGTTGCGAGTGGTTGGTCTTTGGATCTTGACAAGATATGATCCCCCAGCTCATATTATAGCTTAGGTATTCTTACAAAAACATTTAATTCCCCTTCATATCAGCAAACATCTATCTACAAGAGATGAGAGGATCTGTGTGGAACACGTTCCCAAAGGGAACGACGTTATTTCGACTTGTTTTTAGTGTTTATACAATGTGGACAGGACACGAGAGGTCTTCTATTCACTTTCCTCTACGCTCCATTAAATTACATTAATACCCTCACGTCTCCACCGTACTTTGGAGAGCTCTCTTTCATTCAATTACTCACCAATTACAAGATCGTAAATTGGATCATCATTACCTCACAAAAGTCAACCACGCACAATAAACTCTAACTGATTATCCAATCTTCTCACTTCTATACATTATACATACATCTACACAACTTCACAACTTTTCATCTTTTTTTTTCCATCCATCTCTCCATTACTCCATTCGTAATACTCAAATGGATTACGGATAATGTGTAAAAAAAATTATCTGCAAAGCACGCATCTTGTAGCTATGTATATTGCTATGGATACAGTAGTTTATGTAGGTAGGCAAGTTAGGGGCAGATTTTGTGCAATGATAACGTGGTTGAAGAAGCATTCTGACGCAAGTCTAGCGTCCCTTTAGTACACTTTTGACGAAAGTCGCAATGCGTCACAATGCTTCTTCACTGACGATAAATAAGCTTGGAATTTGCGTCTGCTTCAAGTAACAATAATCGAATTACTGACCATGTTTAGTGTCTAGCTGCTTTAGTTTTTTTCGGCTATCACAAGAATGTGTGAATCACTACAACTTCAGAGAAAGAAGTTCGACTAGAGATTTGATACAGATTGTCCAACTTCGGTCAGTGTACAGCTTTACAGTTTATTTTCTTAGAATCGTTAGTATGACACATCGAATAACAGTTTCAAATGATCTACTTCTACACTGCATTGTTTTATACATACACAAAATTAGAAAGAAACTAAAGCCAAACAAATCAGTTTAGCAGTAACTTATTTACGTAGGTTTATGCATACATTACTTATGCAAAAAAAAATAACTTGGCTCGCCAATTACAATTATCATCATCATCATTACATTACAAGCTTGAGCAAATTACTGCCATGGAATAATTATATGATAAATAATGCAGCCTCTTAACAACATATCAAAGTCATAATATGAGACTTGCATTTAGATTTGAGACGAGTAGACAGTAGACATGTGACTGACTTCCTTTATACAGTCAACAGTGTACGGTACAGATACTGCAAACTGTTGACTGGCAGTCATTACATCGAAGATAGAAGGGTTTCTTATTACTTCCTACACAACAGCTTCAGGATTTCATTCTCATGTCAGTCATATCACCAGAAAATTATAAATATATTTATGGCTAGGAGCTACAAGTAGCCTTACTGGCGTGAGAAGCAACTTATCATACTCATTAGTAAAAGGAAAAGGAAAATATAAAAAAAAAACTAAACGAAGAGTTGACTTTAGACTTTTAAGAAATAATTATGCAGACACGACGCGATGAATGACTTTGAGGACTGCCTGCACAGCCTCACAATGAGATAAAAAATATATACCTATGTAAATGCACAATAGTTGTATCTACCACTACCTACTTACAACTTACCTAGGCAGGGTAGGTAGTAATTTATTATTCACCGAGCTTTATAATATATACAACAGTAGACAGGTTCCTACCTTACCTACGTATCACTTTTTTTAAAAAAAATATATTATGGCAAACTATTTTAAATTCACAGTATTCAGTCATCGGTGGCTTAACCACCCAAAAAACTGGCTTGGTTTTAAATTTCCGGTGACTCATATATGACCAAACCACATTTGATTCAGAGCTACGATTAGACAGTTATAAATACCTAGTTGAATTAGATGCAACAAGTCATACTGAATAGGATTAATCGACTTTGTAATTGAATAAATTTACAACTGTTGACTGTACCATTACAATTTAAAATTAATCGTAGTTCCTGAAACAAAATAAAT